>JARJDS010021600.1:0-17557 GCA_030264155.1 Atheta pasadenae | reverse complement strand
TATTATGGATTGTGTGGGTTGTGTATGTTTGTGTTTAGTGTTCAATCGATTGTGAGGGCTTGACACACTGAGTGACTGACTGAGTGAGAACAATCGTTCATTGTCTGCTGTTTACCGGATTTACTCGTTGAGTTTGACATTGACTTTGCTGCGTTTGATTACCAATAAAAAAAACTACCAACGATTTCTAACGATCAACTTAGCTTTGACCGAAATAAGTGTTTAGTGTTGAACATCACTTGTTTGTTGTTGGTTGTTATTTTTTACTTGTTAGGCGCTTGTTTTCCTTTTGTTTCGTTTTTTGTTTTATTTTGTTTGAATTTTTGAAGTATCAACTGAAGGCAACTGATGGTAAGAAAACCGGTATGGTAACTAACCCTTAACCTATAAAAATAACCTATAAAATAAAAGGCTTTGAGCTTAAAGGCTTTAGTCCCAAAGCTTTTGAATTGCTTTTCTTTGAAAATTATTCGCACGCTTTTTTTCGTCTTTACTTTGTGTTGGCACTGTTAGCACTGTTTAGGGTTTTGACGAGTATTTTAACTCTTCTGTGTGTTTGGTGTTTAGGTGAATTGGTCGGTAGGGTTCAGTTCGTTCGGTGGTACACCTCGTGCCTGGTACAAAGGGTTACCGCTTTGGCTGTTGCCGTTATATCGTTACCAAGAGGCGATAAGCTTTGAACGGGGGCTGGAAAAAGTTTGACGTTGTTGGCAGCTCTTCTTTGGCGAGTTATGGCGGAGACCGGCATTGATCTAGTCGAGTGCGAATTTGACGGCAGCATGGACGCGTGCTTCACTGCTTTTGATAAGAATGGGTAAGTTTAGTAAGCTAAACGTTTCAAGCTTTTTAGGTTAAGTACAATAATTTTGATCAATTTTAGGTTAGAATTAAGAAATACCGAAAATAACCGGTATTTTAAGCTTATGGGTGATTAGTTTAAGTGTTAATTTGTCTTCAGGTATATTTATAACGCAATACCAATTAGTAAATGTCATGGGAGTTTAATTTTTGTCTTTATTTATAAGTTAACTTAGCAAACGCTAAGTTAAAAAAAGTTAATTTTATTAAGTTTTTTGGGTTTTGTGTAAAACCGGTAGGGTTTAGGAAAAAATATCATGAAGATAAAATGTTCTTTAGGTTATTATCTACAACTTTTGTTTAAAATTTTATTAATATTTTTGTTATTACTAATAGTTTTCAACTGTTTTTGTTTGTAAAATTCGTAATTTTGTTTTAAAAAACGTGAAACTTTACGTGTTTTGTCGTTTTTCTCAAAACTGGTGCGTTCTATCAAAAAAACTTACTAAGATAAAATGTTCCTTAACTTATTATCTACAACTTTTGTTTAAAGATTTTTTAAATATTTTTGTTATTACTAATAGTTTTCAACTGCTTTTGTTTGTAAAATTCGAAATTTTGTTTTAAAAAAAGTGAAACTTTACGTGTTTTGTCGTTTTTATCAAAACTGGTGCGTTCTATCAAAAAAAGTTACTAAGATAAAATGTTCCTTAGTTTATTACCTACAACTTTTGTTTAAAATTTTTTAAATATTTTTGTTATTACTAATAGTTTTCAACTGTTTTTGTTTGTAACATTCGTAATTTTGTTTTAAAAAAGTGAAACTTTACGTGTTTTGTCGTTTTTATCAAAACTGGTGCGTTCTAGCAAAAAATGTTACTAAGATAATTTGTAGCTTATTTAATAACAAACAACTTTTGTTATAAACAATTTTTAATATTCTTATTACAAATACAAGCTTTCGGTATTTTTGTAAATTCCGATCTGAATAATTTCAATAGAAAACTAAACAAATCAGTTTAAAAGTTTATTTTGACCAAGTAAACAGATTTAGAATGAAATAAACAATTAGTAATCAAACCCGCATTAAACGGCCGTTCTGTAAATTGCAGGACTTGGGTTTTGGGAATTTTGCCCTGCGCGGCAAAACGAAGTTTCCATGTTCCAAACCCTAAAGGTTCGTAATGGTTCGTAACGGTTCACCACGCTGAAGAATAGAATTTGAGGTTTACAATTCGGTTTTGGCACGGTTTAGGTACAGTTTAGGGTTGGGCCGAGAGTATGAGTTGTGGGGCTGAGGTTAAAGTTTGAAGTTGAGCGGGTGGTTTCGGCGCCGCGCGCGTTAATTACGATTAATCGATATTTGCATATTGCAACGTGTAATCACGCAATTACGTTTGGCGCGGAATTAAGTATTGCACTGGCTAGAGCCTAGAATATGTTTGTTCGATTATTATGCATTACAGTCATGTTTGTCATGTCCTAACAAGGCGAGCAGTCATTTGTTGAAAAGTTTATAATGAAATTTTCAACTTTAAACGACGTTCAATACTATTCCGACATTTAATTGAATGTAATTCCATTTAATTTGTAATTAGATTGTAATTGTTTATTTTGTTACAACACAATTACATAATTTATTGTACGTCACATTGTAAAAAACGGAAAAATCCAAAAAAAAAAAATCGCAATGCGTCAAATTTTGTCATCGCGTATTGGTAGATTTTTAAAATTTTAATTAAACTCGGATTTATGTTTTGTGTCTCGGTATGAGTGTACGGATTTTGGTTTGTTAATTGGACGAGGCCAGGACGACAAATGCACACGCAAACCGGACAAAAGCATAGAACGCCGTGGAAAACAAAAGAAAAAAACAAAAAATTCCTCGAATTAATTTGCGTTTTCGGTTACAAATTCCAAAAACAAACAAAAACTAAAACAAGTGAATATCACTTTATTTTGTGCCCCGACAAAAACAAAACAAAAACAAACTAGGACTAATTGCTTTAATGCATTCGTAAAACATAACCTATCACGTGCCCTAACCTTAAATTTCTGTTGAATGTAATAATTTGTTACAGTGACGGCAAACTAGACATTGATGAATTTCGTTTGATAACTCGTGCGTTGTTCCGCAATGATCGGGGACGCATTTACACCCTTGACGAGGTAAAACTCAAGGAAATTTTTAATGTTTTCGATCAAAATGGCGACGGATTCATCGACGTGGAAGAATTTACGTTTTGTTGGAACCATTGGATAAAAATTGTAAGTTTGTTTATAATTAAATCTTATTACTTCAAAATATAAACACAAGCTTTTAACCTCAAAAGCTATTTTAACCTCAAAACATATAACCTCAAAAGCTTTAGTTATAGGTTAGGAATTATCAGTTCCTTTGTTTGTTTGTGCGCAGCACATATTTCACTGCATTAAAACTCCATTAGCGTCGGAAATTGCATTATCTCAGGTTTGCAGCTTGTGCAGAATATTGACAAGCCACCCTCTGCTTCATTCCACCCTCCTTCACAGTTTGCACATTTCTATACACTTCCACACACAAACGCGTCTGAGTGGTTGTGTGATTTAATTACAAAACCATAGAATGGTTATAAGTAGCTATATGAGTGTGCGACATAACCTAAGTTCACGTCCATTGTTTGACTTTAACCTATAAACTATTTTTTGGTGTTTTTTTTGTTAAAGATTGTTCGACCCATAGCTGTGTTTTTGGTAATTGACGTACAAAATGATTTTATTAGCGGCACACTTAATATCAGTAATTGTTCCGCACAACAAAACGGTTTTGAGGTTATCGAGCCTATAAATCGAATTCTGGAGAGCGTACAGTTCGACGCCGTTTTTTATTCGTTGGATTGGCATCCCAGTGACCACGTGTCCTTTATCGACAACATTAAATTGCGTGAATTGCACTCGACCAGTCCGGTAATTGCAGAGAATGCTAAAACCTACGATACGGTCATCTTTGCTGGTCCACCACCGATGAAACAACGTTTATGGCCACGGCATTGCGTCCAGGACACGTGGGGGTCGGAATTACACAAGGATTTAAAGGTAAACATTAATTTTTTTAATATTTATCTTATAAAAAATATCATATTAACATTTTTATGTTTTAAGGTTGGAAATTTTATTATTTTACGGTATTTTTTTTGGTTAGGTTTTTTTTAAAGGTTAGATTCGTATTTTTATAGGTTAAAACACATTTTTTGTTCGTTCAGTGCTTGTAATTTGCTTATTTTCTCATTCTCTCATTTTCCGCTCGTTGAATCTTTTTTTCGCGTTTTAATTCCCGGAGTTTTGGTATTTTTTTTCTATATTTGTGTTGATCTTCTTGTTGATGATTAATCGTCTGCCACGTGGCGTCCGCACAAAAGGTGGCCATTAGGCTTTCGATTCTAACGTAACGTATTCAAACGCATTTAACGCGTTTTAACTTTTCAACGCCGAAACGTTTTTTTTTATTTGCAGTGTAGAAGTTTGAAGCAAAAGTTCAATGTTCAAAATGGCAACCAGCCAAAGCCAGATAAATAATTATAAAATTTAAAACTCGCCAATTTCGAATTTTAGAATAACAAACGACTAACGATAATATGTTTTGACAGACGTTTCAAAACAAATTAACAGAAAATATAAAACAAACAAAAAACTAAAACGTTAGATAATAATTTACATTTTCGCGATTTAAAAAAAACTGGTGCATTTTATCAAAAAAAGTTACTATGATAATTTGTAGCTTATTTAATAACAAACAACTTTTGTTATAAATTTTTTAAATATTTCAATTAGAAATACTACTTTTCACAGTGTAAAGTTAAAAAAAAATTGTATTGCCTATTGATGTATATAAAGTTGCGTACCACTTGTTTTAACTACCAATCATGGCCGCTAGGGGCTTTACAAGAGTCGCAATTTGAGTACCAAAAAGGTCTAGTACCCTTATTGCTTTTTTCGTTCGCACTCTAGGGTTTTCCTCATTTTTCTACACACTTAGTACGTAAATCAAGTCAAGTTTTTTAAAAAATTAATAACACGCACCGAAACGTAACACGAGAAGCAAAATACAGGGCATTACATCAATTTTCGTAATGTTATTATTGTAACAAAATATCTAAAAGAAATTGTGAGAAATTCAATCTGTTATTGGATTGATTGAATTGAGGTTATGTTGTATTTTTATTTGTAAGTTAGTTTACGCTTACTAGACACGTAATAAATTAAATATTTGCTCAAATCCGCTCTGCCATTTCTCACAAACAGCCAACACAACGCTGAGTGTGGGGTAAACGCAGGCACGGAGATAAATCATTGGGGGTGGAAATAACGAACGGAAGTTGAAGTCTAAGTGAGACGAATCGAAGACGAATACAAGACGAGTTCAAGTCGAGGAATAAAAAAATTGATGTAGAAACGCTCGACGGATTGGCGCCTAAACTCGACAATTTCTCGTATTCTCCTATTTCTCGTTCTATTTTTGTCTTTGGTCAATTTCCTGTTTGATCCAAACACAATTATTTGTGTTCTTGATCTAATTTTAATTCTAAGTTTAAATATTATTCGATTTAAACTTTACATAACCTAATTTACTGGTAGATAACCTAACATAACCTAACAATGCTGAACTTAACCTAAAAATGGCGTTTCTTGTGTTTTAGGTCCTAAACCAAGCAATTAAAGTGTATAAAGGTACAAATCCAGAAGTAGACTCGTACTCCGTGTTTTGGGACAATAAAAAACTCACCGAGACCACACTGAGTGCACAACTGCGAATGAAGAACGCGACAGATATTTATATCTGCGGATTGGCGTACGACGTGTGTGTTGGTAGGTTATGTATAACCGTCTCCTACGTCGCGGTGCTTGGTTTTTCTCGGCGCATTACTGTCACAAGTGATACATGACTAGTTTAAACCAAAATAGTTTATTTTACGTTTACGTTCTAGGTTAGGTTCTTGGTTATCTTTTTTTTGTAATTTCAGGTGCAACCGCAGTGGATGCATTAGCAATCGGTTACCGTACAATCCTAATGGACGATTGCAGTCGTGGGGTTGACTTATTGGATATTGAAAAGACAAAAAACACCGTGGTGAAAAACAATGGCGTCATTGTTAATTCGGATCAAGTCAAAGCGATGGTGGAGGGACGCGACAGGCGGCCGGAACTTGGTTACAAACTTGCTATGGAGCTGAAAGCTAATTTGGTTGCATAAATTCACAATTTAACCTTAACTAACCTTAAGAGTAAACTTAAACTTCATTTTAAAGCAAATAGTATTTTTAGGTTAAGTTAACACGGCGTTAACGTCTTGATTTAGTTATTGTCCACACATTAAACATGTAGCGTGTTTTCCGATGGCGTTAACACGATAAAACCAAACGCTTTGTTAATTACTGTCATTTGTACTCACACGTATGACACGATGAATGCAAGAAACAACAACATTTCTATTGTTTTTTTTGTTTTGGTTTTTTCTTTTGTTATTATCTAGTATTTATTTGTTTGACTTGTCAGTATTTGTTCGAGGGTGTGCTGGTTTGCTGAATAAAGAAATTAGTTTCGCATCAATCGCTTTCGATTTTCACAAAGCACTCGGTAATTACGCCATCGGTGTGAACACAAATTCGTAAATCGGGGTTTGGCATGCAAATGTCAAGAGGTTAATAAGCTGAAATTTGGGTTTTAACCTCACTGCCTGGTACCGGAAGGCACCAAACTTCCAAATCTGGTGTGGAAAACAATTTTTTTGCGTTACTGATTCTGTGAGTGTGGTGGGGTGTGAAAAGTCCTGCGGCACGCATTGTGCACCTGCAGGAAAAGTGGGGATAGCTCGTGTCGCAGGAGAATAAACCCGACGGGTGTTGGGGAGCGTATGACGTCATGCTGAATCGTTTGACGTCACTAAAAGGGGCAGAAACCTTTTGTGCATCAAATCAACTCCCAACTCAACAAAAACTCCTGCAATGAAAAAGTTAAATTGGATTCATACAAAAAAACAAATTTTGGGGGGAAATGGAAATTGTTAGGGTTAAGGGTAAAAATATTCAATTTGGAATTCTAGATAAAGGGTTCTTAGATAAAGTTCCAAGGACATAACCTGATTCTCTAATTTAAAATGAAATAGTAACAATTTGTTAGATTCCCGGAATACTGGGAATACCGGTAACCTGGTATCTGTGGAAATCCTGGAATTGTAGAACATAATTCCTCCTGTTGTGTTGCTTGTGTTGGTTGTGCTCGTTGTGCAGTTGTGCGCATTTAGGTTATTGGGGAACGCGGCAACGGCGGCTATAGCAGGCAGCGGCGGCGGCACAACCTGATGTCGATGTTGGGGGGGAGAAGTCCCGGGCCGACAGCGACGCTCGCGACGCCCGCGCAGACACACATCGTCCGACGCTGCTTCGAGGCGTTGATCAATACGCGCCCGCATCTCGTCGAGCACAGAGAGAGTGTCAGCCGTCATCCGCCATCGGGTGCATCCCCGAGTGTCATCTTCGCTCCGCCACGATGCAGTGAAATCGCTAAGCCTCGCAGAGACGACGTCCAGTGAGGGAGGAGTGTGCGAGGTCGCGCGTGCTGTGTTTGTTGTGCACCTGGTGCGGCGGTTGTGTGATCTTCAGAGGCCAGCAGAGCGCGGAGAGCCGGATGTTGGGTTGATCAGACTCCTTCAAGATGCATATACACACCCTCTTTGTGATCGTTCTACATGTTTTACATTTTTCATTGTAAGTCACCACCAAGCTTAAATTTCTTAAGTCAGCCACTTTAGGGAGTGTCATTCATTGTGATATATTGATGTCACCAGATTTGATTGGGGGGAGGGTTTTACGACATTAAATTATGATTGTGACATTTACCCTGATCTGGAGCTTTTTCATGTGAAGTTGTTTGTTTATTCCAAATGTTTTGAGCTTGTGGTTCTTTTGTTTTTCTTGTTTCTATCTATGTCCCCGTTCTCCCTTTTTGTTTTCTTTGTTCCCCATTCTTTATTCTTCAAATGACAGAATCTCAAAGTAGATGTTTTTGTTAAAGCTGCTCAAATCAACTAACCAAGTCAAATGTCAAAGTCAACTTCCGCGAGAAAGAGAAAGAGATCCTGGACCAGATCCTGGGCCCAGGACGCTACGATGCACGCATCCGACCCGCCGGCGTGAACGGCACAGGTGAGTCATAATACCCGTCCGCCATAACAGTGTAGCTCCTGGTTTTCCAATATGTTTTCGTTGGTTCGTTTGATTTTTTGGTTTTGTTTTTGACTTTCGGAAGCCTTAGGGCAGCCCAATACATAAAATATAAATAAATACATATATGGTATCTATTGTCCATTGTCGTCAAGAGGAAGTCTTGGAGTATTTTTAGAATATCACCTAATATCGAAACTTTGACTGTTTGTGAATTGTGTTCCCCCTCGACTCAGATGGGCCGGCCATAGTGCGAGTGAATCTCTTTGTGCGCAGCATTGCGACCATTAGCGACATTAAGATGGTAAGTGGCCGCGCGCATCTCTCTCTCACAAACAATAAAATATATCTATATATATATCGAAACTAACCATAATATATAACCAATTTATGATATATATTAAAAAAAAAACACAAACCGATATTGTTCACACGTGTTCGGTATGAGTTTGTATTGGAGTAGGCTTAGGAGAGATACTCGCTTCAATCCGAACTAAACCTAACCACGTACTCACAACGGCATAACCTCAAATCAGAACTATCACTGCCTGTAGTAGCGTTACGGTTTAGTTGCGCAGATTGGAACGGTGTCGTAGCTGCTGTAGGCGAAAGATGACTTAGTTTTGTGATTGCTGAATGCGTTCTCCCCCGATGAAGATGATGATGATTGATGATTGATGAGTATCCATAAGTGGAACTTAACTAGCAAAAAACAAACCAAGGTAGTCGCAGTCGCAGCCCCACAGCCGCTCTCGTAAAAGGTGCCCGTGCCCCTCAATTGTCAATTAATCGACGACGCTTAGTTTTCGTCCGTTTCCGTTTCTTTCCGTAACTCTATCTCTCTTCTCTCTTCTTCTCTTCACAACCTACTTCTTTTCCATATATGCTCCGTTTGTTGATGATGATAATGCCAATTGCCGAGTGTTGCGGCTGGATGATAAAACTAATGTGTGGTTCTTTTCACCTTCGCCAGATGGCCCCGCTATTGTCAGGGTCAACATATTTGTGAGAAGTATCTCAAAGATTGATGACGTGACCATGGTAAGTGGCTGTTGGCAGCAGGGAATGATCAATATATGAACAATATATATATATACAACATATATATACCAAATACCTCTATATATAGTGTGTGTAGTGTCATGATTGATTGATGATTTGATATTATATATATATTTGATAATGATACTGATATGGTAATGGTAGATTAGCTCATCTTCTCATCTCCTGTTCGGGGGCGGGACGGCGTACGTGTGTGCTTTCGGTGTCTGTTTATTATTCCAAATACAAGTTAACAACCAGCAACAAATCATCATCTTTTTCTCTCTTTTCCAATTTTACTCTATACAATACATCACAGACTTCATCTATATATATCATCATCATCCTTTCTTCTTTTCTTCTTCTACAAACTTTCTTTCAACTCCTCTGCCCTGTTTTGCTTTCTTTTCCTTCAATTTATTTTTCCTTTTATCTCATCATTTCCTCACCCAATCTTCTTCCCCCCTATTTTTCACCTCCCATGTTCTTTCCGTTACCTCCTAAAAACATACCCCATTCTTTTCTTGTATAAAAATTATTTGTATTAACGAATAGATATCTTGTGTGTCAATAAGTAATTAACATTGATATTTCCTCAAGAACATCTACTCATCATCCATTTTGTTTTATACATAATTTCCACATACAAATGGTGATCAAAAGGTTGTCGGGGTTGTCGCGCTTGCATGAGAGCCGAAGACGTGCCATGAGAACCAATCAGAGCCAATGCGAGACTTGATTGGTTGGTAATGCCGCCACCACCATCCTCAACATGTTGACCAACAAACAACAACAATCAACTAAACTAATAACAACGTCCAGTGATCTTTAAGCTTAAAATAAACACCACCCTTGTTCATTGTCAATTCAGTAATAAACTGTATATGTTCTCTGCCTGACATATAGCCGACGAGCCGACGATCGTGTTCATCAACTTCTTTCTGCGCTCAATCAGCAAAATTGATGATTACAAAATGGTGAGTCTGGCACGGTCTGCCAGTCATGTCAAGTATTGGTACCATTATCCTTGTGGATGAATCATTATTACTGTCACTATAACCACCAAAACTGGTAGCAACCTACCAGCTGCAAATAACAACCAATAACAAACAAACAATTCTTTGATGTGTGCGTGTGCGTGTGGCTGTGTACATAGATATAATCAAAGTGTGTGCGAATCGATGTCACCCGATGTCACCTGATGTCACCTGATCATGTATAATTTCCTCATTCTGTTCATCTTGTTCATCACGTTTGTTTCTTATTATACCAACGCTGATATTATTGATTACTGATTACCAACACGCAATGCGAGGTCTTATTCATCATCTCACCACATAATCTCACGCTACTTTTAAGACTGAACCTAACCACAATTGTGTATTATACCAAAAAAAAACAAATTATTTTTATATAAATATCTATAATTCTATATACAACAATCGGTTGCGTTCTCTGCACAAAAAACGGATGGGCCGTGTGTGTGTTTTTTGGAGGTGTTGCAAAATGAGGGGCACACCAGCACCAGCGCGAGCATGCGGTGTGGCGCTGCAGGCCCCGGCGACTAACACGTGGTGTGAGCTGTTTTGCATGCACCAACAGACCTTTTTAGGACCTTAGCGTTTATTACGAAACAAAAAGTACTCAAATTTTTTAAATACACCCCCCTAAAACCTTACTTTTTACTTAAATCCTCTAACCACCATCCCCAAACGCTAAATCTTTATTAAAATCTAGGTCACACACTTGTGAATATAACCAAACTATGAACATAACCTCAATAGTGTGCTACCTAGGTTTTGAGCTGTAGAAAGCTTTAAAGTACCGCTGTATTTTGGTGTAAATAGCTGTCAAACGCTGTTGTTTGCTGTAAGTGTAAATCGTAGCCGTTTTGCCACCGTTGCCGTAGCCCAAATTGTAAATAATCGCCATTATTTCGTTGGTTTAGCGCTAGACTAATTCGTAGAATGATTTTTTCTATATCTGCATGCAGCATGCGTATGCAACCCAATTCACACACATGTAGTTTTAGTGGTGTGCGCGCAGCGACGAGGTTTAGACTCATGTCGGATGGGTTGCAGGAATACAGCGTACAGTTGACTTTTCGTGAACAATGGCTGGACGAACGGCTCAAGTTCAACGACTTTGGCGGCCGGCTCAAGTATCTCACCCTCACCGAAGGCAACAGGGTATGGATGCCTGACTTGTTCTTCTCCAACGAGAAAGAGGGACATTTCCACAACATTATTCTACCCAATGTCTACATTCGCATCTTTCCGTACGGATCCGTACTCTACAGTATAAGGTATGTAACCCAACATACACTAAAGGTTAAACTACTATTTTAACTGTGTTTGTACAGAATATCATTGACGTTATCCTGTCCAATGAACCTGAAATTGTATCCATTGGATAGACAGATTTGTTCATTGCGTATGGCCAGTTGTAAGTATTGAATTTTTTACATTGTTACTTTAACCAAAACATAACCTTTACTTGTGTTTTAAAGATGGCTGGACAACCGATGACTTGGTATTTCTTTGGAAAGAAGGTGATCCTGTGCAAGTTGTGAAAAACTTACACCTACCACGCTTTACGTTGGAAAAATTCTTGACTGATTATTGCAACAGCAAAACTAATACCGGTAATATCGTTTCAATGTGGTTATGTTAATATAAAACTGTTCATTTTATAGGGGAGTACAGTTGCTTGAAAGTAGACTTACTGTTCAAACGTGAATTCAGTTACTATCTGATTCAAATCTATATACCCTGCTGCATGTTAGTCATCGTGTCGTGGGTATCATTCTGGCTCGATCAAGGAGCTGTACCAGCACGTGTATCATTAGGTAAAGCACATAACCTCGTTTGTACGCTGTGCGATGTACATAACCTTGCTTTTCGTCTGTTCAGGTGTCACTACATTACTGACAATGGCAACACAAACATCTGGTATCAATGCCTCGCTACCACCCGTCTCATACACAAAAGCCATTGATGTATGGACGGGTGTATGTCTTACGTTTGTTTTTGGGGCGTTACTAGAGTTTGCTTTAGTGAACTACGCATCTAGATCGGACATGCATCGCGAAAATATGAAGAAACAACGTCGGCAATGTGAAATGGAACATGCTGCTTCAATGGACGCCACTTCAGATCTTTTAGATACTGATAGCAACGCTACATTTGCAATGGTACTGCTTTTGTTAGGTTAACCTCAAACATAGCCTCAAAATAACTGGACCTGTTTTAGAAACCATTGGTACGTCATCCAGCAGATCCAATGAGTTTGGAGAAAGCTCGACAATGTGAAATACATATGCAACCATCACGACCGAACTGTTGCCGCACGTGGTTGTCTAAATTCCCGACGAGGTCCAAGCGCATCGATGTTATTTCGCGCATTACCTTCCCACTGGTATTTGCCCTCTTCAACGTCATTTATTGGTCAACCTATCTCTTCCGCGAAGACGGTGAAGAACAGTAGATTCTTCAACACGTAAAACGCTCCACGAATCCGAAGTACATCCGAAATAAACAACAAACAAACAAACAAAACATCACGGAATATTGACGTATCCAATATTTACACTTGCACTCAATTAATCATCGTGTTTCCGTCGCGAGGACGTAGACTCTGCGCATAGGCATAGATTAGTCAATTTTTGATGACACCCTAACGACGAATTCTACCCCCTCCCTCGAAACCAAAAAAATTAAAGTTTTGAGGTTAATTATGTTCAAGTTAAACAAAAAAAATGGAGATTTAGTGATGTTAATAGGTAAAATATATTTAAAAAAATCAAATGCTTATACAGGGTGGTGTAGTTTTAAAACATCATGGCGAATCGCCGAAAAAAATCACAAAATCTCCGGAACTGATTACAAACCATTTTCAAGCTCATTTGATTCAATACCAATTGTTGTTGGCGAAAGATGTGTTAAGTTCCTGATTTAAATGCTGCACTTACATAACCTAACAAACAAAAACGTTAAAGAACTGATAAAACACGCTCAGCAAAGCGCACTATACTCAACTCAAACACACAAGCACATAACCTCAACCATTATATTGTCGTCTATACGGCCCCAAAACCCAACAAATAACTCATTTCATGATACATGTGTAATTGTAATTCGTGTGTAAGACGGTGTACGACGTGTTTTTTATCTCTTATATATAGGTTTGGCCTTATCAAAGATTTTATATGAACACAAAGACAAAACGACGTTTCTCGACCTTGAAAAAACGACGGTGGTTTATTGGTTTTGTTTCGGATTGAATCTCTAACGATTGTTAATTTATGAGTAGGACTGTCACAACAGACACAAAAATGATTCATTATATATACTCTAAGTATAAAGATAATTAAAAGACGATTTCATGTTATACGTGAATATAAAAAAAATATATGCAAATGCAAAACTACGATAGGGAAATATATATATTCACATTTAGCGTGAACCTTTTTCCGCGCGCGCGTCATTTATCATTCATTGCGTTTCTATATCGAGGATCGAATTTACGAATTCAACGAGGCGGGCCCTAAATATTTTTATTGGTTACATCTTTCGTTTTTTTGGTTAGAGATATATATTCGTGATTGTTTGGCTTTAGCGAGCCGTAAGTAATCGAAACGATGAGAGAGTGACATTGAAATGTATTCCACCGAATGGATAATTGCAGATATACTCGATGAGTAAAGTTAACACACGTGAATGGTGAAAATGACAGATTTTTACGATAGAATTATATAAGCAGTTTGTGAATCTTGAAGATATATGACGATAAGGGTTAGGAATAGGTATATAATAAATGTGTTTTAAGTAAATTTATTGTTTGATATTTATAGAATATGAATACTACATTTCTACCATCTATCCCATTACTACTGCCTACTTCAAACATTTCTTTTTATTATATTTGTTGCGCAATTGCATAACAAAAGAGGCCCAGCAGCTAATATCTGGTTCAGAATAGAACCAATCCAAAGCATCATTTGTGAGGATGTCAGGAATTGCAGAAAACCGATCGTTGTATGAAACCTGGTGAGACTTTGCTAGCTCGTGAATTATAGCAAGGAAATCTTCAACGTTTTCCCCTGTTTGGCCACTAAAAGTCACGTTCCACTTATATATTTGCACTTTCTTTTGGGGTACAAAGATAGCGACTTGCTTTTCTTCATTCTGTCGAGTATCGCTAATTTTTTCTTGGTTTTGCGATCCAAAGTCTCGATCTTTTTCAGTAATAAAAGTAAGGGATTTTTGTTTGATGTTTTTTTTTTGATGCGATATGCCCGGGCTTTTAAGTGGAACATACCAGCATTGAATCGGTCAAAATTAAAAGATCTTCCATCAAAGCTTCTTACCAAATCGGATAATTCTATATACTTCATGTTGCAAATATCAATTTCATCACTGTAGTCAGTACCTGGCAGTGCAGGAATTGTTTGCTCTATATCTTCATTTTGAAGAAAATGCAACAGCTTATTTCGCTTTGAACCAAGCTTAGCTCTCCTAGTAGGATTGATTCCTCGAATACCTAACTCATAATCAATCTCATCAATTGCTAGGTATTTGATAATTGTATTAATTGAATCATCCTGAGCATATATATTCTCATTCATGGGTTTTTGAGTTGTTTGTCTCTGATTTAAAATTATATCATTAAACATTTTTTTGGTGCGGTGCTGTTCATTGGATGGACCCCACTTTTTCTTCTGGGGTTTTTTAATCTTTTCAGGATGAACGTATTCCATTAGGTTAGAAAACTCCTGGTGTTGGCGTGCAACAAGAGCGCGATGCAATCCGTCTATCTTCTCTCCAGTAAGCGGTAAAGTTTTTAACCGCTCCCAAATTTTTAACACGTCATCCGAGGTAACGTGTTTAATATTTTCACTTTTTGCCAATTTACCAGCTTCCTCCAAGATACGCTTTTGTTCAATGTGTTCTTTCTTCAACGATTCATAACGATTTAACAAGCCCTTGTTGTGGGCCACACCAACTTTTTGGCTGAAACAACCCAAATATTTTAGAAGACATTTGATTATTGTCAATTGAACTACCTACCCTTGAATCAATACGTCCAGGTAATCTTCGTAAGCATCATTAATTGGACAGATGGAATTATTACGAAGAAAATATGCAAACGTGGCCAAAGCAATTGAAATTTTTTGATGTTCTTTTTGATAATTTTCCACTCTCTCTTCGACGATACGAACAAACTCAGATTGTGCTTTAATTATTTCATCATTGGTAACCAGTTGTGATTGTACTGTCTTGTCTTCAATACGTTTTTCCACTGTACGTGTTTCATAGTAGACATGCATATGTAATGTGAAATGGCAACCACATATCTTACAATTGGTTGTACCATCCATTGCTGCACAACCAACTAATCTTGGATCCCCGATTATGTCCTTAGGCACGCCACTCAAATAACAAGGATCATGACATCTCTGTTTGTAGTGATACTTTTGTATTCCAGCCACGGTATAAATTTCGCAACATTTAGATGCTGCACAAACAGTAACAGGTTTATTAAGCACAGTTTCTTCCAAATCCAGCACGGGCACGTACATTATTTTCTTTAATTCTTCAGCACTTATATTTCCCTGCTCTATCTTAGCTTTATGAGCTTTCAATGCATCTAGATTGTCCTGTACTAATTCTGTAATGTCAGCGAGTGGCTTAGCCAGCTCAAAGATAAGTAAACGCGCCTTGTTAACCGAGACTGTGTCCTGCACCTTGTGCGGTGCAAGAGGTGGATTAGTACCATCCCCAAGAATGTAATGAATCAGTGACCAACTATTCATAAACGACACATTCCAGCTAGATATAAGCTGCGACTTATTACGCATTTCAATTCCTTCCTTGCGTGCCACAAGATATTTAAATCCTTCGTTATCAAAGAAGAAACAATTGTTGCTATGTTCGTCAGCAACACGCAAAGGAATTGTAACATTTTCAGCTTTTGCAATGTCATCAAGAACACGCTTAATGCAATTTAAAGTATCGGGCGCCGAATAATCCGTACTGCTCGTTCTAGTAAAGAGAAAGATAATATTCCTCGCAGCAGAACGATCCAATCGCGAAAAAAGCTCAATAAGGCAATACTTAAATGCAGCGGTTAACACAGTCACGTCTGGTTTCAAGACAAAACAAATTCCATGCAGGTGTGGAAACTGGCCAACATATTCCAAGATATTCTCGAAGTTTTCCCGATCTTTCAATAGCGCGCCGCGTGAATCATACAAACCGGGCGTGTCAATAAGCCGAATAAAATGCGTATCAAATGGAAAAACATATGTCTTAGTTCCTGCGTTTAAAGTTACGGATTATTATTAAGTTCTAGTAATATTAGATCCGTAATATAAAATACCTTGAGTTGAAGAGTTTCCAATATCTTTATCTTCATTTTCATCTTTTAAAAAATGGATTGGCTTCACTTTGCCAGTTTCAGTCGTTACGGAGAACTTGGTTGGGATCAAACACGTCAACTTGGTTTCTTCTTCTGCTTCCTGTAATGCAGAGAACCGCACGTAATATGCAAACGCGTTGATAACTGTAGATTTTCCAGTACCAGTCTCGCCAAGTAACAAAATATTTGTGTACTTCTTTTCGTCGTTGTCTTTTAATTTTGATTCCTGTTCGGCTTCTGCCATCTTTAAGTTTAATTAAATAAAGTGTACGACCGAATATAAATTACGTCTAGAACAGGTCTAGACCACGTCTAGACTAGAACAGTCTAGAACAGGTCTAGAATTGTTGAAATCATATAAAGAAAAGAATCATCACAAGATCATATATAGTCCCCGCTTTGACACTGATGCGACTATGGATGCGACCATAGATGCGACCAGAGACTGATGCGACGTATGTCGCAGCGTGGTTTTAGTTTTTAAGTCAATCCCAGTCAATCCTTTGTTCTTTACACTTCTAGTTATTTATTCTTTCACAACTGTACTGTATTCAACTACATTTTCTAATAATCTATTTGCTTTATTAATCGTAACTCTCATTAGAATGGTTTATTTTCAACTTGCCAATATTATATAAAATTATATTGAGAGGTGTAGATAATTGAATTCTGTTATCAATTTTAATAAGTCCAAAAGTTCAGAGACATGATCGCATAACATAATATAAATATAACCGCAAACAAGTGATTGTGGGTACAAAATATGATTCCAGGTGTGGATAAGAGAAGATAGCTTGTTTTCAATACTGTTATCAATTTTAATAAGTAAAAAGTTATGATAACAAAGCTTATAGATTTATATAACTCTAAAAAGCACAGATCAATTATCTAAAAATGTTTTCAATCTATATCTCAACTGTTATATAAATGATAACAGATTCTCGTACATGATTTTTTTTGGAACTTTAATAAATTTATATGGCGATAAAGGTAAGAAATCAGAATACAATAAATGTGTTATAAGTAAATTTATTGTTTTGATTTAATGTTTAATATTTTTAGAATATGAATACTAAATTCTTACCACTGTACCATCACCT
>JARJDS010021578.1:0-19001 GCA_030264155.1 Atheta pasadenae | reverse complement strand
GACAACATAATAATGCCGTTGTCATAGTGCCAACAAATCTTTAATTCAAGTTGAACTCAAATCGTCTCATAAACGAGCAAAGAACCGACAAAAAGTGAAATTTTTCGCTGAATGCCAACTTTTTCGATACACTCTCACTGCTACTAAATTGTTTCTATTCTACACTGTCGAAACCAATTCAGTTTATACACTAAACTATTTTAAATTGCCCGGAAGACCATACATTTTCCGTTCTCAACCAAATCAAAACCAAAATTTAATTATTTCCCCCAAAAAGTACACTCAAATACAAAATGATTTAAATTTTACAACAGGACTAAAACAACAAGTTTTTGTGAATAAAAAATAGATTCTTTTTAGTTTACTGATTAATTCTAGTTCTTATTTTAGTAAACATTAACTATTATCGAAAGTTTATAACAGGTATAGGTAGGTATGAGTATGATGTAATCAAATAATGGTTTAATTAGCGTTCTTTTATACTTTTTGTGCGTGTTGCGCCATCGTTCAGCACGAATTCAGCACGAAACCGTTCGACGTGAGTTGGAGCTTCGGGCTAGTAGCGCATAGCTTACGTTAGAGATCAAAACAGACGACCGACAGAGCCAGACAAATGTCAGTCAATGTCGAAGCACATGATCAAAAATACATTTCCTCGAGAAATAAATTGGAATTGTAGAAATCCTAAGATTAGATTTAGATTCTAGGTGAAAGTCAATAGTTAACCGTCAAGATATGAGCGCTGTGAACTGAAACACGATGACTGATGTGTTTGTAATCAATGTAATAATTTATATTTTCATAAATTAATCACATTGTTAAATAAAAACATACAATTTAATTAAAATATAAATAAATTTATAATAAAAGTTTCTATTATAATTTAAGGTTAGAAAAATGTTTGGCGATTATAGGCAACCAAGCATACTGCTAAAATCACCATTCTGCTTACTTTTTTCGTAATTTTTTTCGATTTCGATTAAATTATTTTTCATTATACTTTCAACACTCTGTATAAAATGATGTAATCACCAAAAACAAAAAAACGTATTATACTGTAACATATTACATCGTTTTCTTACCGGCGTTACAAACTCAACAAACAAAAAAAACTCCTAGTTTTCTATTCAACCTCTGATTCAATGTACACTTTTTACATTGTACATATTTCTACGTAGTATGTATACAAAATAAAGTTTGGACAACAAAAAACCATTGAACATTACGTAATGCGCGTTGTGGATGATGGTAGTTGGACATTTCAGATTGTTACCAGTAACCAGTAACAAGTACCAACTAACCTGTAACCGCGTGGCGGCAAACACGAGCACGGTTCGGCGGCGTAATGGTCCAAAGATAGATTACGATAGGATTCAGTTCCGCGGTGTGCGCACAACACAAACACACGCCTAAATAAAAATATGTTAAAACGATTTGCGCCGCAACCGCGGTTCGTTTAGAATGTAACGAGAACTATTCCAACATTGAATGTTAGAGGAATCAAAAAAAAAATAAAATAAAATGAAAAAGAAACAAATGTGATGCAGTGCAGTGCGTTGCAAGTATACATAGACGGATATGATACATTTTAGATGAGAAACCAAAAAATTTGATGAGTCAAAAAATATTACGGGTTATAGTTGCGCCCAACAAATGGTGTATTGTTTCATTGGTTTATTGTTGTAGTATTTTTGTGATGTATTTTTGTAATAAAACATCACAACAACACTATAACCCTCAAAATATAAGCAATACCATAAAAGCTTATCATGTGCGTACATTGTTAGCTTTCGTTTTCGATGGTATCATAATTAAACAAATAATTAAACCATTTATTTTATGATGTGATGCGTACTAATAAATTAGAAGTTAGAAAACATCGATTAGTTTAGTCGTGAACAACAGAAAATTGTACGCAACGATGCGTAAGAAATTATAACACATTAATCATGGATTTCTAATTTTTCTAATCAATATTAACTATATGTTAACAACTTAATTGATTTAATTTATATTATTTTGTTCTAAGATAGTAATATACTGTGAAATCTCAAAATAAAACTTTAAAGTTTAAGAACTAGGCAACCAAATATACATTCATATTAAATTTTTCTAAAAATGTCCTTTAAAATGTAAAATAATTTAAGTAAAATGTTTTTTAAGTTAAAAATAAATCATTATTTTACTAAAGAAATAATTAACTATATAAAACATACGAACTAACCATAAAGTCCTTAAAACGTAGACAGAACTAATTAAAACATTTCTTAACTAACTTTTAACTAACTTAGACAACAAGACAACAAAACTTAGTAGCAAACATTTGCGTTTTCATCGTTTTTCTACAAAGTCTTTCAAATCTTTCTGGAAAATATAGCAATGTTACGTGTAAATTTATGTTTATCTACTTTGTTTTTTGTTTTGATTATGAAATTCTGAAAACACTCAGTGTTTCGTCGCGCGCGACTCGTCAGCCACACGAAATTAATTACGGTCGCGGTCTCGCGGGCCTAATGATTGCTATTTGTTCAGAGTTTTCGTTTCATTCCTTCGCGTGTCTCGCCGTTTCTGTTTATTGCTTACCTTCAGCGCGCATTTTAAACTCAACTTACAACTTCACTCATTTCTGTTCTTGTTGTTCACATTATTCGACAATTCTTGATTATTACCTTACTAGTACTGTACTCGTACAGGTACGAAGGAATAATTCCTCAAGCACATCGCATGCAAGCAAACACATCAAATCGCGAGCAGAAAGAAGTAAGCTTTCTACTTATATTCGACGTATAAACATTTTATTTAATAAATATACGAGGTGTTTTAAAAATCTACTCATTTTTTTAATGACAAAAAAGTACCCAGGAAATTGTCTTTTTTATGTGGCAATATAGGCAACTATTATACAAATTTTTACCTAACCAACAAAAGAATAAAACTAAAAATGAACTACAAAAATAAAAAGTACAGTAACGTTGTGACTGTTGTGTATGATGCAGCCAAGTGTGCACTGTTTATACTGCAGATTTACACGCGCAAATGCACAAGAAATAATTACTTAAAACAAAGTAATAAGAAAGAACTAATTCTCTCTTAGTTCTTCCTGTTTTGTTTTACACTCCACAACAATGACTACGTTTTTGTTTTGTTTATATTTAGAAGTTTAAAATCGTATTCTTTTAGTCAAAACAAAAACGATATAAAACAATGTTGTGGTTTTTCGTTTCCTTTAACTTTAGTGAAACAAACACTAAATACTCGGTAAATTTTACACGCTGTATTTAGAATGTTTTTCAAATAAACAAATTAACTTTAATTTAAATTTAAAAGTCACCTTTACGACCCAATAAAGCCACAAAAAGTGCACTGCAAACAAGTTTTTATTTGTTACATATTTAACTAAACATTCATGACTCATAACTATCAGAATACAAGGAGATTCTTGTTAAGTAGTTAATTACATGTTGTTTAGATAAATATTTGTGTTTAAAATTTAAAATCACAATAGTTACAACGTTAACGAAAAAAAAACGTTTCTTTTTTGCAGTTTCTTTTGTTAAAAAACAAATAATGCGTATGCGTAACAATAATATAACTGTTAACACATAAAAATAAATAACCAAAAAATCTAAAATGTAGTTCAGTTGCACCCGCACTTGAATTGAAGCGTTTCTTTCAAAACACCTTTGTTGGGTATCGATCCGCGGTGCGCATCTAACGTAAAAGTTCAATAAACCTTAATTTTTCCTACTCCAATATGCACTTACACTTCATATTCCTATTATATGTAGTATATAATACCATTTGACCATTACTATTACCACATTACTGCGTTACTGTGGAATTATTGTAGTATGGACCAACACTCAAACGATCACGATACAACCGGGAGCAAATTGTACCAGCAACTCAAAATGCAGCTCTAGCTCTACAAAGTTAACTTTAAGTGAACTTAACTTTGAGTAATAAGTATAGAAAAATAACGACACAGCACAAATGCATGTAACGCTGTATATTGTAAGTCTTATAATACGAAGATTGAAGAGTTGAGGATTACAAATACTTGACTTTAACTTAAGGCGGTAAGCCACTTTAAAAATCGCAACAACTTTTTTGAATTTGTTCAGAAATATTACAAAATAAAACAAAATAATTTTAATAATTAAATATTAATAAACCAAATGTCTTGTTTGATTCTACATTAGAACTGCTATACAAGTACGTAGGATTTTTGGGATATATTGATTTTAAGAAAATGTTTGAATGGCTTAACCCCTTAAGATTTTGAAGAGTTTACAGAACATGAACGTAGATATTTCCGACAATACAGACAATCCGTCAAACGTACTACAAAGTACAAGACAACCAGATTATGGATTCAAAGATGAAAGATTAAAGTAAGACTGATGGAGAAATGCACAAGTCATGCATGTTAAATTTAAATCAAGTTAAATTACTTTAAAGTAATCTAACTTGCAATCAATAATTTCAGGTTATACTTTAAACAATTCTGGGTTGTATAAAGTAATTAGCTACAAAACAACATTTTAAATTTTAAAAACATGTAGCGCCATCTATTGACCGTTATTATATTTATGCCTCTCTCATCGTTAAAATAAAATAAGAACACAAATCAAAGTGTTTGAATCAATCAAATCAATTAAAATTCATACCGAAGTCGCCGACAAAGTAATCAATACTTACAATTATAAGAATTTGCATCAAAAAGCAATAAAATTAAATTAATTAATAAGATCAGTTAACCGGTAGAAATAATTGCAATATCAACTTATTTTTTGAAAACAAAATATAAACAAATAAAAACAAATGATCAAAGCACATAACCATAACTTTGAATCCACAAAATCTTAACCTCAAAAGTAGTTAATAACTAAATGCACAAACAAACTAACAAACAGTTGAACTTCTGCTACTTGTAAACTTAAAAACAAGCTCAAAATAGCACGAAACGCACGAAAACCATTCGTTTCGTTGGTAAGTACTTCTACTTCTACAAAACGCATGAAACGTTCGACATGGGCGATGAGTCACGCTTTCATATGACACAATCCACTATTCCACACAAGTATATAAATCCACCAATAAAACTAAAGTTAAGGCAAACACCCAATGTGTGTACTGGTGTGTACGTAATATTCGCGTAGAGATGAGAGGAAATATTTCAATAAATGAAATCCAGAGCTGGATTTATTTGAAAACACAATATTTGTACTTGTTTTTAATATTTCTAAAGAAAACGTAAATTATTAACTTCAAATTGACGTGTTTTGACCCGCACAAAACGAAACGTATCGATTTTAACCGCCTTGCAAGTAAAGTCTCAACACTTCCAACATGCAACAACTACTACTACAGATGTAGAAGTGTTGTAGATGTAGACAAACACACATCGATAAAAATACAATTTTTCAAATTGCAGATTTTACACAATCAGTGGGCGCCTTTAACATTCACTCGGTTTCGTGTGGGCAACCACCGAAACGCCTTACGACTAACTATAAGAATTTTATTCAACTTCAACGATTTAGATTTAATACATTAAATTAAAACAAGTAGGTTGTGACTGAACAAACTAACACTTTTCGAGTTAGTCATTATCATTTAGTACACTTTGATAGTGTTTTTTTATATATAATTAAAGTGATAAAGAAAGGTACTTATACTTACAGCAATTGATATGCAATTTTCGTCCGGTCCTGATGGAAATTTGACGACAAATTGCGATCCGGCCTTTTCCTCACTGTCATTCAGCGGCCGAAAACGACACACTACTTTAATACTATCCTCGGCTGGTATTTCGCGCTCGCCCGACATCCTGACGCAGTGTTGTGCCGGCGCTTCCTACTTTTCAATTAAAATTAATAATCACCCTAGAAGGCGATTCTGATCCGGCAATTTTTAGTTCATGCGAATTCTATAACAAATAAAATACGCCAAACATAAATACTTTTCGCACTAATTTGTTGTGACTTTACAACTTTTATGACTGTAGTGAGCAATTATTATATTACCTCCCACGCACGCACTCTATTGTATATCGTAGTATAGCACCGAATGTATGCCACCCTTGTGTTTGATAACTCGAAACGATTCGGGTGATAATGAAAACCGGGATTATGTGTCAGTCAGTTCAATTGTTTCGGGTACACAGCGGTTACAAGTCGCACGCCGCGCGTTATATTTCGTTCTTTTTTGTTTCGATTACTCGAAGTGCCTGCTGCTGCACACCGAACTGACGTCGCCTACTTTTTACGCTACGACCAGCGGCGAGACGGCCATCTTGACGTCTAATGGAAATCGAACCGCACGGAGGCCGGACGCAACGAGTGCCAACGACACAGAACGAACCTACGCGAGGTGGTGAATTGTGCAGTGGTACCAACCTGGTACCAACGTGTAAAATTAAAATAAAACTATGTATTTTGTTACAAACCAAAACCAAAACACAAAGCAACTACAACCAAACTACAACTATCAACAACAAAATCTACAAAGAATATATTATAGTTAAAGTTAAAATTAAAATGATTAATTACCCAAATAATAAAATAAAATAAAAATGTTGAACTTAATTTTTTGATATTGACATATTTTTGACATTTGTCTAAATGTCAGAAGTCAAAACAAAAGCTTCGTCCACAGATGAAGATGGACTCCCAAATATTTGTTGAATTGAAATAATAGAAACAAACGCAACTAAATCTAGTCTTCAATAGAATCTCAACCAGTTTAAGCCAAAAATAATGTGCCACTAAGAATTACCCACACACAATGTGCAGTAAATCACGAAGAATAATATTAACAATGCAAACGCATACGCCAACGCCATCAAACACTAACAAAACTTCTTGGAACAATTGAAGTGAGTAAGTCATGAAATTAGCAATTTACATAATCCATACAATTACAATCTTTACTTCTAAACACTGTACAAAATTCTATGTACATTGCCTTTATATCATAATTTCAAAATATTACGAATAGTCTTAGAACACAATTTAAAGGTTGCAAAACCAAGATTTAATTTAAGTTATTATTCAATTTAAATCTATTCAGATTCAATTGTTTCTTTCGAACCCTTTTAATCTTACTCTTGTCATCTTGGGTGTGTACACTTACATGTAAAGTTTTTGTTTTTAGTTTACTTCCAGACATCATGGATTGCAGATGTAAAAGTAACAAACACAAGAAAGACAAATAAAATATTGGAATATAAAATAT
The DNA here is from genome assembly GCA_030264155.1 of Atheta pasadenae. Taxonomy (NCBI): domain Eukaryota; kingdom Metazoa; phylum Arthropoda; class Insecta; order Coleoptera; family Staphylinidae; genus Atheta; species Atheta pasadenae. The sequence goes on along the minus strand of JARJDS010021578.1, from coordinate 11,762 downwards.
ATAACCCAAAGTATAAAAACAATATATTGTGTGTTTGATAATATTGATCGAACCAAAAAATGGGTTGCGCAAGTAGTAAAACAGACATAAATGATCAACATCCCAATATGTTTCAAGTAATGAACGTTGACGATCAATTCCGACCGATTAGTCCCGGCCAGATTGAAGTCACCGACACTGAATTAATCTTCTACCAGCGGTCGAAAAAACCCACAACATGGTCGCTTCGTAATTTACGTAAGTACGGCTTTGATTCGGAGATTTTCACCTTCGAATGCGGTCGCCGGTGTGCTACTGGTGAAGGCATCTTTGCATTTAAATGCAAAAAAGCTGAACAGTTATTCAACTTACTGCAACACAATATTAACGTGCGCAACATGAGCGAGGAAGATCACGAGAGTCAGATGTTAGCAAATCAACACAGCCAACAAATCCAACAGATTCAAATGAATCAACAACAAATTCAGCAACCGAATCAATCTAACCTACAAAACCAACAGAACCAAAGAGATGTACCAAACCAAAGACAAGTATCAATACCTGAAGGTTACCTCCGGCCTGCTTTGAGTCGGCCGGGAAGTATAACTAGCAACGGACCGCTACCAGCGACACCTACAACTCCAACGCCATTACCAACAATACCACCGACAATTAACAATGTAAACCACGAAAATAATAATAACGAAGACACCGCGGAACATACGTATTTAAACGCGGAAGTGATCAACCAGGTGAAGCAGGAATTAGGGTTGAATCACGCAATACACGTTCAAAATGCACCTCAAGGTCAGGGTCAAGGTCATCAATATTCAAATGTGAATTTACCCACGAAAGAAGAAATCATAAAAGTCTTTAAGTCACAAATCTATTACGCGAATGTAAAATCCGCGTCTCCAAATTCCTGCGTGTGCCAAACTGACAGTGAACCCAGCACAGAAGTAAATAACAAAGATAATAACTTGGATGAAGAAGACGAAGAAGAAAACGTTGTAGAAAGTGTTATTTTACCACAATTACCGACGAATAAACATGGTGGGAACCACCATGGTAATATTCATAACCTCACTTCTACGCTTACGTTAAACTCGATTGATGCGAGTCAAGGTCGCGATGATCATTGTTATGCGAATATTGATCCTAGCAGACTTCAAAGTGAAGGTATTGATAGTTTTGAGGAGAGAGTGAATTATGCGGAGTTAGATTTACCCAGCTCGACAACGACGTCGTTGAGTTCGAGAAGCGCCAAATTGTTGAAACAAAGACCTTTGAGTGGGGATGACAGCCCGGTGATGAATAAAGGCAAGCCGTATGTTACGATCGATTTTAAGAAGACTGATGCGTTGTCGCAGAGTATCAATCCGAGGTTAGAGTTGGATGAAGCTGGGTGTAGGAAGACGCGACATAATTCTACAATTGGGGATATCAGACATAGTAGTTCGATTAGTGACTGATATTTTTTAACTCGGTTGGATGGTGTGAGGCGTTTTATGAGTTGATGCACTTTCTTTGTTCGAAAGTTTTTTTTAAGACAACATTTTATAAATTGTCATTTAACATTTAACTTAATTGTTTTATGAATTAATTGATCGATTAGTTTTTAAAAAAAGTTAAAAACATCCAAGATAAGTGCTCAAATTAATATTTTTAGATTGACATTACTTTTACATTACATTACAAACATCGAACATTTACAACAAAAAATTTGAAAAAATGATTGTGATTTGAATTATTAAAAATTTAGTAACAAATGTACACTAGTTATGAACTAGTACACACAAAACAGTTGAAATTTTTTAAATTTTGTAATATTTTAACCCAGAAAATTTTATTTATAAAAAAAGTTAAATGTTGTACATTTGCTATTGCAATGCCTACAACCCAAAGTGTAACTCATATTGACCCATAACTATATCCATTATAACGAAAACTACTGTTTATTGTAAACAGTAATTACTCTATGGATGATTTGTAACATAACCTAACTTTAACTTTAAGAAGTTACACTGCAAAGTTTAATAGTAAAAGTTAGGTTTTTACAACGGAAATACATGACATCATCAGGAAAATCCCGTAAATGTTTAGTCTAGGTTATAATTTGATGAATGTACAACCAATATGTTAATTTTAAATTAAAAAGGAAACTACATATTGTATAAACTACAAATGCCAAAGTATCGAAAGGAATAATGTTAAGAATCTCGTCAAGATAACCAATAAGAATTTAATGACATAAATCTCAACTTTTAAAGATTAAGTTGAAAAAAACATGTTAAAAGTAAGAAATATTTTATACCACTGTTAGTGTTAATAATGTTAAATAGTAATGGTTTTAACACCTAATTACACAACGTATTAATTAACGTTTCTATATTCGTATACGTTTTTTATCAATATTTTATATCATTTATTAGAAATATTTGGTTTTACTTTGTTTACTGTAATTTTTTTAAGTGCTGCGTAATTTTGAGTGGCAATTGTGCACGCAAACCAAAGATATTTGTTGAAGTTTCAAAATGTTTGTATAAAGGTTGTGAAAATTTTTAATTCAGCGGAGTGAGCCATGAACAAATGCAACACAAAACATGTAGATGTAGAGATTTAAGAAAATGTGTATTATTTTTTAATAAAACAATGAGATTGAGACGGAACTACCTAATGGTTTATATTATATGTGTAGAAATATTTAATTTTTGAATAAAAATATGAATTTTACCTTTTTATTTCTATGATTGGAACACTATCACTTCACTATCACTGTAAAAATATAAATGGCGTATATCGTATAACAATTTAAAACAAAATTTGTTTGCGATCATTTGCGACTGCGTCGTAGACACTTTTTACTGAGTGTTTTCAAAATCAACAAAACTTTTTTTACTAAAACAATCAAAAAAACTCTAAAAAGTTAATGTTAAGTATAATAAATATGTTTATTTAATGTTTATTGTTTGGTTTTTATAATAATTATTAGTTTAAAATGCTTAAAACTTAATATTTTTGTATTTTTATTAGTAGTTTGTATAACAAATTCGATAAACACTTTGTATTAAACTTGTATGTTGTGTTGCGTTTTACTTCCACAGTTTGCTTCATCGATAATTCTGTCTCCTCATTGGTTGTAACGCGTGAAAACTAGTAATGGCCGCCGCGTCTTTCGGCGTTTGCTGTTTCTAACGTGTGATCGTTTATAATACACCAGTTAAACTTAAAATTAACAGAAATTAACGATGGCTCAACGCTTTCCAGGCCCGGGGCCGTCCCCAGGGCCCGGTGGACCACCTCCCCAACGTTATCCGCCGCCTTCGAATCAACCACTACGTTCATACCAAGGACAACCTTTTGCGCCAATGGTACGTAACCTTTAATTGTATTTTTTATTTTGTTTATAGTTTATTTTGTTTAAAAATAAGAATTTACAAAATAAATACTTTAAATAAGTTTTGTTATAGTATCAACTAAATATTGTGTTTACCATGGTTATTAATGTGTTATTTTTGGTTAAACAGCAAAGAAGTGGGTTTACACCACCACCAAATATGCAACCTGGACCTGGTGGAAGTCAATTAATGCCGCGACCGCCCCAACAACCTTATTCTCCCATGAGAGCTGGGCCTATTTGTAATAAACGTCCACCAGACGATCGTCGCGGTGGGCAAATCCAACAAAAAGGACATTACAATGAGTATATGCATGGTAAAAAGAAGAAAAAGTTAGCGGATAAAATTTTACCACAAAAGGTCAGGGATTTGGTGCCTGAAAGTCAAGCATACATGGATTTATTAGCGTTTGAAAGGAAGTTAGATGCCACTATAATGCGTAAACGACTGGATATCCAAGAAGCTTTGAAGCGACCAATGAAACAGAAGCGGAAGTTGAGGATTTTTATTTCTAATACTTTCTATCCAAGTAAGGAACCCAGTGCGGACGGTCCTGAAGGTCCTGGACAAGAAGGGTATGCAAATTATTTAAAATAAAAAACTTTAATACAAATAATGTAAAATTATCTTTAAAATTGCAGAACTTTGGCATCTTGGGAATTACGTGTTGAAGGTCGTTTGCTTGAAGATACCAAAAACGATCCGAACAAAGTAAAACGTAAATTTTCCTCGTTTTTCAAATCTTTAGTTATCGAACTGGACAAGGAACTTTATGGACCAGACAATCACCTCGTCGAGTGGCATCGTACGCTCAGCACACAAGAAACCGACGGTTTTCAAGTGAAACGTCCAGGGGACAAGAATGTACGCTGCACTATTTTGTTACTATTGGATTATCAACCTTTACAGTTTAAGTTAGATCCGCGTTTAGCGCGATTGTTAGGTGTTCACACTCAAACCCGCCCGGTGATAATCAGCGCCCTCTGGCAGTACATTAAGACTCATAGATTGCAAGATTCACACGAACGAGAGTTTATCGTTTGTGATAAATATCTCGAACAAATTTTCGGTTGCAATCGTATGAAGTTCGCAGAAATTCCACAACGTCTTAATCCCTTGTTACATCCCCCTGATCCGATCGTTATTAACCATGTCATTTCGGTGGAAGGTGGCGCTGATAACAAACAAACAGCGTGTTATGATATTGATGTTGAGGTTGATGATACACTCAAAACACAAATGAATAACTTTTTGTTGTCGACTGCTAGTCAGCAGGAAATTCAAGGTTTAGATTTAAAGATTCACGAGACGGTTGATACGATTAATCAGTTGAAGACGAATCGTGAATTTTTCTTGAGTTTTGCAAAAGATCCGCAGCAGTTTATTCATAAATGGATTGTGTCGCAGACGAGGGATTTGAAGGCAATGACTGATGTGGTGGGTAATCCGGAGGAGGAACGCAAAGCTGATTTCTTCTATCAGCCCTGGGCGCAGGAGGCGGTTTGTAGGTATTTTTATACGAAGGTGCAGCAGAAGCGCGCTGAGTTGGAGCAGGCACTTGGGATTCGAAACAATTGATTTTGGTTGAAGTCAATTTAAAGTGTAAGGTTCTTTTTAGTTTTAAGTGTAAGACGAGGAATTTTTTTTAATATACATTTAATACTATAATCTATGTATAACTTTGAAATGAGTAAATTTTTTTTAGGTTATTTGTTGATTTTAATTGTTTTTAGTGATTAATTGTGTGTTTTATTATTTAGTGACACCCTGTGTGATGTGACTTAAGTCATTATGAGTCATAAGTTACTTAAGTTGATAAAAAAAAAAGGGTGAGTATGGTTTACTACTATGTGTTTTAGCCACAACACTCGTCGGGGATATAGCTCAGTGGTAGAGCATTCGACTGCAGATCGAGAGGTCCCCGGTTCAAACCCGGGTGTCCCCTAACTTTTTCATTATTATTGTTATTAAATTTATTAATAATTGTGCGTTATTTATAGCGAAAACATCAAATTTCCCAAAAATTATCAATTTTTTTTATTTTCTGTTGAAATATATTAATGATGCAATAACATTTTTTAAATTAATTTAATTAAATAATAATGAATAAATGTTGGTTAAATTATTTTATTATTATTATTAAATTTAAAAAAAATATATTTAGGATTTTAATTTTTTTGTTTTTATTATTTTTTAGTTTTTTTTGTAACACCCTGTATAAAAGTTGTCTGAAAATATGGGCGAAACTTACTAAAAATCAACTAACCAATCACGGAACTGGTTTACGAGCTCGTTGGCCAATGGTAGCATCGTATTGGACGTTGCTTAGGTTGAGAAGGTACAATGCGTTTGCGTTCACTCTACTACTGGGTGTTTAAATTAATTACTTTGGTTTTTATTCAAAAAATAAGGTTTTAACGTTAAATTAGGTTGTTGTTAATTTATTATTTATTTAATTAGTATTACAAAAGGTCAATAAATACGTCTAAATATTGTTTTTGTTGACTTAAGTCACATGTAAAGTTATTTTAGCGAAAAATTGTTAGTTTCTATATTTAAATGGTAGAAACGTGGTAGAAACATTAAATTTAATTTATAAAATACAAAATTTATATGTTACTTAAGTTGAGTAATATGACTTAAGTCACTTTAAATGTGACTTAACGAATTATATTACAGAAAAATTAATAATAAACACAAGAAATCATAAAATTTTTAACAAAAAATGATTTCTGTAAAATTTCGGATGTTAAGTCAAGTGACTTAAGTCAAATATGAGGTGACTTAAGTATAACAAATTATTATTTTCATTGTTTAACATTTAAAAATATTAAATTTAACTTAAAAATGAGAATTTTGAATTATTACATAAGTTAAGTAATATGACTTAAGTCATTACAAAAGTGATCTTTGTATATAAATTACAGAAATTTAATATTAATAATTAAAACCTATTAGATTAATTACAAAAACTAAATTTCTGTGAATTACTTAAGTTGAGACATGTGACTTAAGTCAAATTCTAAGTAAAAAAATTTTTACTTAAATGACTTAAGTCACCTTTAATGTTATCTAAAAATTTAGTTGTGTACATAGTTTTTATTATAAATTTTCGCTTGGTTTATGCCCAGTAAACCTTACGAAACGCAAATTTACATTAAATGACTTAAGTCACTTACGTACAGCAACTTTACTTAAAAACAAACCAAGTATACTGCCTTTGCATTTATAAGTGGAAGCGAGGTATCTTCCACTTGCGCGAATACCTCAACCTCATACACCAACCAACAAATCGTGCGCAATACGCGCGTAATCCACGCGCCTCCCACTTTCTGCGCAAGCGACTTAAGCATCAAACAAACAAAGACAACCGTGCAGTGCAACCAGCCAAAACAAAACAACTTACTCCACCAGAGTCTTGACTCGGCTACTCCTCGCGAATGAATGAAGGTGGAGTAAAGCGTAAGCCACATTCAATACCCGACTTAAGTCAATTGGCCATGGAAGGGGAAGCTACACACTGCCGCTGGTAGGATACGCAATTATTGGATACTGCATGTGCTCTACTATACAACAGGTGATCCTGACTACCTGACTAAGCTGAAGCAAGACAGGTTGCGCCAAGAGTGCGCGCACGCCGGCGCAAGTGACTTAAGCGAGCGAGTGAAACAGATTACACACACACGGAAGAGTAGACGAGAGAGGGTCAATGCTAGTTCACTGCCACACGCGGCGGAAAGTAAGCAAGACTTGCGACTTGACTTAAGTCAGGTGCGAGTGAGTGTATGAGTGCGTGCGTGTGCGTTACGGCAAGGCTGCGGTCAGTAGATCACGATCAAGTGAGCGCCGAGCGCAGAACGCGCAAACACTACCGTCGCCGACAAGGTAGCGAGCGGAGCTTCTTCACTTCGTCGTGAACCATCTCGCGATCGCGTTCCGCAACACACTCCGAAACACGCGTAAATCAATAATAACAAAAAATACGCAACATAAGTAACTTAAGTAACTTTACTTAAGTTGTAAAAAAAAATTATTAATTTGAAACCAGTGTTTTAAGTAATGAAATCATTTGGGGACTTAAATTAAGTTTTGCTAACTTTGACTTAAGTGACTTCAAAGTGACTTAAGTAACATTTCGGGTTAATTTTTAAAATTAAGTTCATTAAGTCACAATGGAAACGTGTGTTTTGATACCGCAAGAGTTCAGTTTGTGTATTCGTAACAATAATTCAACCGCGAATAATAACAATAATAATAATAATAAAGAACTGGAAGTGTCAGTTTGGTCCAATAGCGCCATTGCGCAGGGTGCGCTTTGCTATCCGTTTCAAGGCACGATTCGATTGGACAAACTTGATGTTTATGGACATTTGGATGATGAGGATGTAAGTTTTTTTTTTCATTTTTTAATTAAACATTTTACTTAACTTAAGTCACTTTACTTTACTTAAGTTATTTTATATGTTTTTAAGATTAATTTTGGGTTTTTAAGGGTTAAATGATATAATAATGTCGTTTTTAAACTTAAGTCACTTTGTATTTGACTTAAGTCACTTGACTTAACTTTCGTAATTTTACAAAAATCATTTTTAGTGACGGATTTTATGAATTTTAGGATTTAATTTTTATTTTTTTTGTTATATTAGTAGGTAAGTCACTTTCGTAGTGACTTAAGTCATATTACTTAACTTAAGTAACATATCAAAATTTTGAGTAATCACTCAAAATTGTCATTTTTAAATCAAATTTAATATTTTCAAAAATTAAAACAAATTTTTTTTGATTTTTTAAATACTTAAGTCACTTTGTACGTTACTTAAGTCATGTTATTTAATTAAAGTCACTTTACAAAGAAATATTTCTTGATTTTTTCAGATAAATGACTTAAGTCACATTAAAAACATTGACTTAAGTCATATTATTGCTCAGTAATAACATGTTTACAAAACAAGTTCAATTTCAAGTTTCAGATCTAGTTGGTACAAAGCAAGTAACTAATGGCAATTAATAGCAATTAAAATATTTATAGCAGTACGACACGCGCGTCAATAATTAATTGGTGTGTGGTTTGCGCTAATTGGCGCATTTGGAAAAATATTTTCTCAGTCCGCGCTGCATTTTTATGATTTCATTATATCGATATTCGGCTCCTGCTTCTCGTCGTCGTCTTCTTCAGTTTCTTCGCGGCGTCTTCAATATCTTCAACATCTACTCGCGTATGCAACGTGAATAAAAAGGGGTGCTGATTTACGATCGCACGCCTCGCATGATTTATGCGCGCGCGGCGCTTCGCCGTTAATTCCACTTTTATTATAGGGCCGCGGCTGCAGGTTGCAGGACGCAGCAGCAGGCAAGCCGTGGATGTTTTACAGAAGCCGTAATTCCTCGCCGCGGAAATAAAAATGTGATGCATGGAAGGCGTGCAACACCATCCATCGATGGTTTAATAATCCGCGCCCTAAACACTTTAGAGTGAATACGTCTATGCGCATGCGCCGATGACTTTTCAGTTAAAACAAATACGCAGTGGGCTGGACGCTGGACTCGGCTGAATTGAATATGCGTAGGCTCGTTATGTGTTTTTTTTTAATTTTAGTGATTTAAGTGACTTAAGTCATATTAACATAACTTAAGTCAAGTTGACTTAAGTTTAAAAATGTTAAAAATTACAATTTTTATATAAATTAAGTTAAAATTAATAAGAATAATTACTTTTAACGAAGTTTTGACTTTAAGTAATATGACTTAAGTTTAAGTCACTTGACTTAAGTCACTTTTTGGCGTTTTTTAACGTGAATTTTCCCATGATTATTATTAAAATTTATTATTGACCTGTCAATAGATAAATTCAATGATTAAATTTAAGACTTCCGTTGTTTACGTTGCGTGCGCATCGAAATAAAATGAATGAATATTAAAGATGAATATTACTACCTGAGACGATACATCATCATCGTGTGGATTCAATTTTCGTGTTGTTGCTTCAGAGTTTCAAGCTCGAACTCTGAACGATTGAACTCTGCTCACTTCTTGTACGCTTGCGTACAAAACTCGAGAGTTAAAGATGAAGAAGAAGAAAAAAAGAAAAAACTGAAGGCAGTGAATGTTAGTGCTAGTTTGAGTATGGCACCCTGCTGGTGATGATCGGCTGTTGATAGAAAAACAGTTTGAGACCATTGCGGTCATAAAAATTGGAAAACAGGTGGAAATTTGATTTAAAAAAAAAAAATTGAATTAAATTGAATAAAATTAATGTTTTTTTTCGTATTTTACGTTTTTAGGATAATTTGAAGGTTTGGGATGATTTTGATGACTTAAGTCATGTTACTTAACTTAAGTCACTTTAAATTTTTAAAGTTTTTTAGCGTTATTTCAATATTTTTAGTGTTAAAAGCAAGTTTTTGGTAGTTTTCAGCTTTAAGTAAGCTTTAAAATGTTACTTAACTTAAGTCACTTTACTTAAATTTAATAAATGTATCAAATTTTAACATAAAAATAATGTCTATTAAAGTATAATCGTAATTTAATCGTAAATGACTTAAATCATGTTTGTAAGTGACTTAAGTATGAATACGAATAATTAAAATAGCAGAAAACAGGAAGCAACAACATGGTGGAGTAGAACATGCACGACAAAACTCAATATTAATTGATTCCACCATCGAATACCAGTTTTCTCATATTTGTAACTCATAGCAAAGTTCCAGCAATTAAATCCAAGCACAATAATGAAATAATCACCATATACCAGTCGATAGTCCATACTTCAACTCATAAATAATATTATTCCGCACAATGATTCATTTTGCGTGTTGTGTTTTTGCCAATACTCTCGATGATATCGATCTGTTTCGATCGCAGTCCCATTCGAAGCTGGCTGCAATGAAATCAGCTTTTGAATTTTCTTTTGCATGTTGTGTGTTGGTGCGCACGCCTCCCACTAATTAAAATACGCTTCGAATTTATGTTTGCGTTGCAATATGAATAATATCGACGTGATTAATGCGTGCCTTCTGTTCGTGCGTTCACGTCGGAGGAAATTAATTATTTCATTTGTGTAAATTGTTAATCTAGGTAAATGTCACCGAAGTTATGCGACCGACATTTTTTTATTGCACTTTTACGTAATCATTTTATTGATATTCAAAGTCATTTTATGTAATGCATTTTTTTTTTGGTTGCAATTTTTACGAATTATGATGAATTTTAGGTGGAGACTTCAATGCCTGTAAAGACAACGAACCCATCTAATAAAAACTAAAAAAGCAAAAAATGTCAAAAATTAATTTATTTATTAAAACGTATCAATAAATTAATTCATGGTTAAGCTTAATAGCCTCAAGTGACTTAAGTTGAGTGAGCATATGCGCAACATTCCAATTCAAATCGCGACGAAACGCATTTTCTATAAGTGTGCAAGAACTAAGTGTATGTCATTGCGAGCGACAATAATATGTTATTTTAATAGAATTAAAATATTAATTGAAAACATGCTAATGATGTAAAACATGGTAAAACATGCGTTATGTCTATCTGTATTCATTTTTTTTCCACATTTCTTCACATTTCTTAAGAAACACAAGAAACAACTATGATTAAACGTAATTAATCATGTTATTAGGTTGTAATTGGTTTAATCTCAATCATTATCATCGTAATCAATTTTTTTGAGCAATTAACACAAAGGTTTATAAGTTATATATGAAATAAACCTTAAAAACTTAAAAATTCTAATCTTTTTCTTAAGTTATTTTAAATCCTACTTAAGTCATAAAATTAAAAAAATATTTGTTTTTAAAGAAGTTAAACATAAGAAGTTAATTTTATAGTTTTAAATTTTTTTGTTTATAATAGTTAATTTATTGAATAAAACCGACAATAATTAAGTTATTTTGTTTATATTTTTGTGACTTAAAGTTAAGATCTTAAAGAATATAGTGTTAAATTTTCATAATTTTTCTATGATTAGTTTAAAAGTTATTGATAGTTTTGTTGGAGACTTTAATGAGTGTCGTTGGTTACCAAGCGGGGAACCCAAAATTTTTATTTTTTATTTTTAATTATATCACCAAAAACTTAATTTTCTTCCATTTTTCTTACATAGCTTTGAAATGTTTAAGTGCACTTATCTATATCTATTAAATCTCTTTAAGTATTCCGCGTGTAATCAGCACCACAATTCGCCATTCACACGTACAGTGGGCTTGCATTGATTCAATTGAGGCGCGCGCATTCAAATCGTTTGCATCTTACAAAGTTTGTTGTGTGTTGTTGCATTTCTCGTCGCGAGAGGAGATTATTAGAGAAAGTATGCTCTAATGGCACGCGCACATTTTCGCAAAAGGTGCGCATTCTTTGACCGCCGTCGACCATCGACCATTAGAT
>JARJDS010021571.1:0-13033 GCA_030264155.1 Atheta pasadenae | reverse complement strand
TTCTGCCTAATAACCGGAATAATAAAAGAATACGTTCTCATACATGAATATTGGAAAAGTTTGGCGCGCTATTTTTACGACGGCAATAATCGTATTTACCTGGCTGGCATGAGCTGCGCACACGTTCAATGGTCGCCACGGCAAGTTGTAGGTGATGGGCAAAATAGGGGTGGGAGAAGGAGAACGGCGGCTGTGGGAGACTCTGTGCGCCACCGACATCTCGTGCGCGCTCTCTCTCCAGCCAAGAGCTTTAATTATAATTAGAGTTTGTACTAATTACACATTACACACAAACACGTTGTCGTTTACCATCTAATAACTATTAATTATGACGACGCGCAGAGCATATTATTGGAGCCGGCGGCTTCATCAATGCGTTATATAATCATTTTAATTGTACACTCCCGACGAGCACTACTGTTCTTGAAGAGGCGATGAAGAAAGTAAACAGGAACATTATCGACGGGGTGTTGTTGTTAGTTTTAATTATTGAACTAAGTAAAGAAGCAATTTTGATTACATTTTCTTCAATCCTACCCTAAATAAACTTCTCTTACCTTCTCCATATAATCATTAAAATGTTTTAGGTTTTTGTGACCACCTTGAATAATCTCCCTACCCCCCGGAGAGGGGAGGGTGTTGCAACCCACAGTTTGAGAAACTCTGCCCTTACGCTCCAGGGATTATACACTCTCAATAAAAAACACATATTCTCCATTTAGCCTGATTTGAGTTTTCAATTAACATACATGTCCAGGAAAAAGAGTTCCAAAAAACAGCTTCCAACAACATTCCATTTGTGATTACACATTTTACCCATTAAAGTTGTACGTTTTCCCTCCGCTTCATTCGCTTGTCCACAAGTCTAACCAATCCTGTGAAATGTTCGAGAATGTCTCTTGTGTTTTTTGTCCGTTTCCTGTTTTTTTTGCTGGAACAAAGTGCGTTCGATTGTATCCACTGATGGTTAGCAAACAGTAAACAATTTAATTATAGTCTCGTGTTTGCATCGGCACTCGTGTCGGGTTATCGCGTCCTGACGGGGCGCGTCGTCAACCGTTTTGTTGCTGGTCGTTATAGATATCAACGCTAGCGTCCTGCAAAAGTGGAAGGACTTGCTGGCTTTCAGCTTTCTCGTCTTGTGCGCATCGTTGCGTCGTTTTAAACGAGTGATAAAACTTAACAGGAGTCGTTTTATGGTCGGCGCGCTTTTGAAAGGATAGTCGTGTAAGGAAATAGAAGGAAAATAGCTTTGTCACTTATTTTACTCAGCTTTTTCATGCTTACAGTCTCAACATTTTGTTTGCTGGCAAGAAACAAAAGAGCCTACTTTGATCAAATTTAAATACGAGCCTGGTTAAGCGCTGGTTGGAATCGAAAATTTTCCAATTCACCGGCATAAAAATGTTTGTTAATGAGGGTTGTGGGACATATTCTGTGAATACAAATTGCGCTAAATCCAGGAGGGTTTATACGAAAATGATTCGATTTTGGAAAATATTTAAATTGAACTCCATCGAGCTTCAGAGTCCCATGCAGATTGGTCGCACCTGTATTACGTTATTATACGGTCCCAACCCATCGAAAATAGGAGTTATTTCAATAGTTTTAGGTAAAACGAGCGACTCCAATAACATTTTCGATCTGCTTAACAATGATGCATAAATATTACTTCGTTTAACAAACATTTTTTGGTGTAAAAAAACGTTTACTTTTTTTCATATTAAGTTTTCTAATTTATTTATATTGAGGAATGTTGGAATATTTATGATCCTAATTCCTCCCTCATAACCTAGCCGGTTGTATGGAAGCGTATGGAATTTTTAGCTCATTGTATTTCTATCTGTTTAAAATTATGTGTATTCCACATGCCAAATGTTAAAATTTTGTACCCGCAAATCTCCATATCCTTCCAATTATTCCCCTTGCGACGGCGAAATTGTGCTTCGGTTTGGTATGGGTGCTATCATTCGCTCATATGAAGGCGCGGCGCGAGGGAATCGCGTAGTCGTCCGGAAAACGAAATTAGCATCGAATTTGTGCCGTCCAATGGATTTTTACGATGCTCGCGGCCCGGCCGGCGTCGTTATTTTTTAATAAATTGCGTTCGTAATTCAGGCGTCGCCGCTTTTTGGCATTCGGATTGGTATTATCAAAACGCGCGCGGCGCACGAATATGCGCGTCATTGTCGGAATAAAACCGTCGTAAAAAAGCTGTATGCTAACGAGCTCGCTGTAAAGATGTACGTACATTCGTACGGGGGCGCGTTGTGTTGCGTCGAATGCATATCCGATGAGCCCCAATCCTCCCCCGCTCGCCATCGCACAATATAGAGATGCGTCTAAACGAAACAGGGCAAGTATAAAACCAAAACAACCGAACACAAAACGAGACGCGTAACAAACTGGATCCGAAGACTTGTTTCTTTGGCTTTCTTTGCCTGCTTAGCTGCTGGGTGATAGTAGCGCATACGAACGAGGAATAAGAATTACCGTTGAATAAAAGATAGAGAAATATCGACGAACAGAGTCGTACCTAACTGGGATTTATTTTTTTGGCATTGATTTTTTAAATTCTGTTAAATCTTACTATGAATTTCATATTAATATAATGGTATTTTATTGTTTTAAGTTTTATTTGATAGTACGCCCCTGTTTACAGATAAAAATCAATGGGTGGTATTGAAGAAAATAAGGGCGAAATGAGAGAAGGAGCAACAACTTCTTGGCGGCTAGGAATTTGAGTAAAACTCGTTCGACTGTCGCTACGACAGTCGCAGCTAAACCGCTTGGAATTGGAAGCGTTGTAAGGGATGAAGAGCGGTAGTGGCGCTAGGATAAAGAATAAAAGCAAACAGACGTTAATTTGAATACAATCGATAAATCTTTTTTCGATCGTTTGACGCGACACATCTTTAAAAGATCAGATCGTTGTTCATGCTTCATTGTCTATTTGTTTTCATCGGTTTATTTATTGTTTCAAACTGAATTAAATTTGTTACACACATTCGCAACGAATGTATGCTTTAGTCTCTAAATTCATAACGATTTAACAAATAAGAATAAAATTATTACAGGCAAATATCATACCAAATAATACATCTGTGAGATGAGGAACATAATAATTATGTTTTTATCTTTAGAAAATTGTACTTCACCTCAAATCTTTTAAACATTAAAGCAAATTCCAATATAATATCATATTCCTTTAGAATTTTGATTGTACACTGTTCCTCATTAGTTGCACTTCTTCTTGCCACGTTTTTCCACCATTTCCTTCCGTTTCATGGATGTTCTTTACCGCAGCCTTAGATTCCCATGTCATCTTCTCTTGTCTTGTGGATTGACTTTGTCGACGCTTGTACCTAAAGAATAAAATCTAATGGAATATACAAACAGATGGCAAAATTATGCGGGCTGCGTATTTGTCAAATATGCGCTAGCTTCCGGCGCGCGAGTGCCACTCGAAGCGCGCATTGAACACCATCCCCTGCTGTTGCCCGCCACCGATACTGCCGCGAAGGTTGTATGAATAATGCGATATGATTGCCTCATACATATTTAATATGCGTCTAGTCGAGCGCGCGACGAGTTCCCGAAGACGTTCGCTTGTGTTGATTATTTCGTCCTTTCTGGTCCGAGAGACATTTGCAAGAAACGTAAAGAGTGTATTGACATAATACAAAATTTGCCATATTGTCATATGAATATACCGAATGAATCACACAAATTCAGATCCTTTTTGTATGACAAATACATGTTTATCCGAAGAGTAGATATGTGCAGAATTCCGGCTTATTGGACGCGGATGAACGCGCACATCCAATCTCAATATAAAACGCAGGGTAGCAAGGGTAGTGGTGGCGGCAACCTCCCGTCGATGTCGCAATAAACCGATGTTAAAATAGTGGCTATCTGGGAAATGGGAAACCGACCGACGCCACGCAGCACACTCACACCGCTTCCGGTGCACATGTGTGCAAAGGCGAAGGTAGCAGGGGTGCAAAACGAGAGGCGGTAATTTAGTGCGACTCGACGGCGGCAGACGTCGTCGTGGGACGCGGCCGTCACGTGAATTACATCGCTAATTTACGTCGTTTTCGTCGCTCGCCGTCGCCCTTTCCCATCAAAGTTCTACCTAGAGGCGGCGGCGAGCATGGTCTACAAGCCGAAGAAGTTTTGGCAGCCAAAATGAGCCCATTACGGGACATCTTTCCGAACAACTTGCGCGATATACGGAACGTGCACGCGACTCATCCTTAGCGTCGTATCGTACGTCAAGGACGACCCCAAATTTTCCAGAATGCTTTCGAGTTTTGGGTTTTCTCGGTTAGGCAATGTACAATGTTTTGCAAATGTTTGTACGAGTCGAATGTGGCCAAATGTCCGTGCTCTCATGCCAAACGAATTATTTCGTATTTAGCCGTTAGTTTAATGCAAAGTGCCACGATTTTGCGATTTTAGATCGTAAAACTCTTCGACGAAATTTTGCAGCCGAAATTTATTCGAGTTCGTGTGTTTGTTGGCTCCGGCCTCGGCTGTGGCAAAGAGTCTAATACTTGTAGAATTGGCCACGCACCGCCGCCAGAAGTCGTAATATCGTCGGAGTGACTGCTTCTCATACGTGTGCGCGAGGGGAACTGAACGAATAAAAATTCTGGATTTATATAAATTCAATGGCGCTTGATGCAATTTTAAATATGATAATAGAACGGAAAATTTCTGCGAGACGGCGCCTGATGTCGGATTGGGCGATATGAGGAACTTTGTGTGCGCAATCCGTGGCGGCGGCAGGCGGCGTTATTGTAAATTTTCTACGAAATTAGCGCGCTGATATACGATATGGATGTGAGAATGTTGGAAAAGACCGGAAAGAGATCAAACTTTAAGATTCTTTTTGCGCTCGATTTAAAACTAACCAAACCAGCTGAAAAACGAAACCTACATTTTTTTAACTTTGTTATACTAAAAATAGTAAAAACTGTACCTTAAACACAATACAATTTTTTTGATATCATATTTATTATATAGATTTTATTGATATAGTTCCTACAAAAATAATCATTTGAAAGCGGGTGTACCATGGAAGGCCACCGTAACATATAAAGAGGCTTTATTAGCTCACTTACTCTATAAATGCAAGAAACAATTTATATTATTAATTCACTTGATTTAAAATAATTTACGGTTGTTACCATCTTTAGAATCTCTTATTTTTGATTATCTTTATGTATTGCTTCTATAGTTCTGCTTTTACCATTTATTGCTTCTCTTTCTTCTCAAACCTTTTCTCTTTCGTTGATAGAGCTTCTAGTACCTACAATTCAAATTTCCTTTACATCACCTTATTATTTTTATTCCTTCTAACCTAACCTAACCTTATTTTTCGATAATTATCTATATAAATAATTTAATCATGTTTTAAATTAAATTAGTAAATAATCTAATTTACTCATTAAATATTTATATATACCTAAATATACATATATATTATATATATATATATAACGAACAAGTCATAAATATAGAATTAGGACTTTTATTAACTCTAGAATTACATTCAAGTTGCGTGCACAGAATAAATTTGAAAACGTCCTTCTGGTTCTTCCAACGAAACGGTCCAACTATAGAACCAACATGAAATAGTTCGTATGTTCGCATTGTAAATAGTTGTTGCTCGGTCTTCACACATACGCGCGTGGGTTTAGTGTACACGTGTGCAAACTTGAATTTTCCTCGTTTTCAAGTTGCGTTCGTTAAGTTGCGCGCCTGTGCGTAAAAGGGTTTCGTAAGCAGTTTGTAATGCAAACAACGGAGCAGCAGGTAGCTGGAAACCGCATCGCGTCACGATCAACTTCCACGTATACCAAAGGACTAAGGTATTTGAGATAAATCTAGACACACAGGACCGTATCCAGTAGTTCTACAAATGTTAATTTAGTGAATGTTGTATATGGGTTTGTTTGGGGAGAAAGAAAGAACGATGGTAGATGGGTTAGTAGAATAAGGTTAATTATAAGTTGGAAACCTGGTCCTGGATCAGACTATAGGCTACGGTGATATCCAACCGAATCTACTTTACCAGTACGCTTACTTTGTTTGCCATATTACGTGTGGGAACTTAACGCAAATAAGTTGAAGGTTTAGATTTTACCTTAGCGAGTTCATGCATTAAGTACTTCTTGTATGTAGGTATAAACATGTTAAGAGTTTTTTATTATTAGATTGTTCTATGTCTACTTATTACTATTTCATAAAAGGAATAAACAGAACTGACAAAAAGCGACCGATACTCATCAATTTAAAAGTAAAATATAAGGGTTATTATAGAAATTATATCTTGGAAAATACATTATCTATAGAAATATTTAGGATTTTGTTTTTATATTGATAGTTCAGTTGTTGATAACAATTATCTGCCTATTTATTAAGCTAGTTTTTCTGTTTCCTGCTTAGAAGTTTGCCCTTTAGCCAAAAATCAGTATATCGCATAAATCCTATCAACTTCTGTGGCAGTTATTCTTATATATAATTAATAAAAATCATCAACATTAGTGATAGTTGAAATTTTAAAAAGTAACAACTTTCCAGTTCATTATTATTTGTTCTATATTTTTATACAATTAGCTTATTATGCGTTTACATGTTAAAATTAATAAACAATAGTCTAACCATTAAAATAATTTTATTGTATTTATGAATATATTTAAAATAAAACAATGCTCAAAGAGTGACAATCATAATATGTAATGATGTGACCTGTCGGTTTAAACAAGAACATTAATATGAAACGCATTCCAGCTTTATGTCAACGTAACATTTTGGGAAAACATGAACGACGTGGTGTCCCTCGATGTCCATACACCACCCAAGCTCGTATATTCAACCTCCCCAGAGTCATTATGACCTGAGTTGCACATGTGCTTGAAAGCAGACATGCGTTAAATTACCCAAAATAATGATTTTGGTCCCAATCAATAATTTTATGGTTCTTCAAACAAATATCCTGGCCAAACATTGAACTTCAACAAGCATTAATATTCATTAAATTTTCAACGTTTCACTTCAAATGCTTGAAGTTTCAAGGTGGAAGTTGAACGCCAAATGATTCCACACAAATAGCATTCAAATCGTATAGAACATTCAAACGTCCTTTCACGCCGGGGTTCTATTCGACCCCATTGGATTCGGTCGGCGAGTAATAGTTTGCCAATTTGGAAATTATAATGAGCCTCTCACATCGTTTACCTTTATTAAGCTCCGTGCGCTTTGACGGCCAAATTGAACATTGGAATTGTTCTGCTTTGAAGTGGGATTAAATTCCATGTTTTCTGGTTCGTACTATAAATGATTTCAAATCACTCATAATTAACAAATATTGTTTTCTAAGCCCTTCTGTTAGCAAATAATTCATTATTCATGTTAAATATTAATGCAAGTTTTATAGTAAACAAAAACTATTTATGTTTTCATAATTTTTATATTATTTTTTTAATTTAAATAATAAGATTAAATTATTCTAATATTATTCTAATACAATAATACTTTTACGTTGATTGAATCCTAATTCAGTTAATTGCATACTGTTAGCACCCTGTTGGTGGATGCGCCTAGCTATAGTGGCCTGCAGGCAGCACTTTGGCAACCAACTATGTGCAGGTTTCGGCAACGTTATTACGCGAAGTAATTAATGTTTGGGTTGAGCTTGGTGAGCATTTGCCATTAGAAACCAAGTACCAACTCTGGTTCTTCATAGAACGTGGCTAAGAAGTTGGAATCAAAAGCAAGACGTCCGTGTATGGTGTACTTGCCCTTATACCAAACAAAACAATGCAAAGCCAAAAGCAGCAACAATTTTGCTGTTTTGGGGTAGGAGTTTAGTTGTACAGTAAACTATAAACTAATTATATAGACTAACACACTAACTATATAACTACAAATAATTGAAATCACAACCCAATCTCATCTTCGGCAAGTTTCATTTCAAATTCGTTACCTTCACTTTCCGTATTTTATTTTTATTGTTTTTTTTTCAAATTGACGCATAATATCCCTAATATTTTATTAACAAATATTTGAAATCGAACAGCAATTAATATTTTTATAAAATTGATTTTATATTAATTTAAAAAAATCACTTTATACTGGAAAGTTTTCTCGGTGATCAACAAACAAGACAAATTGCATATAAAGTAAGCAAATTTGCGTTACTCTCGTATATTCTAATTGGAATCTTTTACATTCTTCGTCCGTCTATTCTTTTATTTGCTCCGCCAATACGTAATATCGCAATTAATAACGATCGAAGAGCACAAAAAATCGTTCGTAGAATACAAGCAAACACAGTGCAATCATAAAATGCAAAACGGGAAAGCTTAATTGGAAATAATAAAAATACAGGTTTCTTTATTCGTCGACGCTTGCATTCGCTTCGGCTACCAATTATTTTAAATTACTCCTCGGTTTAGCGTAATACTTGATTCCACCCAAGACGACACGACGAATAAAAACACGATCGAACGATGCAATGTTCATACAAATTGAAAAAAAAAACATCAATTGATTGGGAAGAACAAAAAGCCCAAAACACAAAAAATGTTTTATGTGACTCATTAAATTGTTTTTTTTTTTTTAATTTAATTTAGTTTTTAGTTGTGTTTTTGCTACATGGATGAGTAGATGATAAATTTAATAAAATGATCGATTTAATAAATGTTTACGTCCGTAAATATTCCTTTCGGTTTGATCCTAAAAGTTTTAAAATATAATTCAATTTAGCGAAATTGAAAGAGAGCGTTGCCTAACGAGAACACATTCACCTCGATTATTGAATTATTTTTCCGCGTCATTGCCCGCCGAAGCAATTTAATTTTCTATTCTCCGAGTCAAAAAAGTTACCGACCGCTTCGAATACGGCGCAAACGCTGCTGAAGCTCAATGTGTTTGCATGTGGGAGTGCAAGAATACTTTCTGCCCTTTTGTGCCGCCCTGTCGCCCAGTCGACGAAACTTTTCGACTTATCGGGGGCGTCGCTTTTTTTATAGTTACATAGTATTTCAGCATTTCAACGTTTCAACTTCCGACAACTGACATTGGAAAAGTTTTACTTTTAACGTTTTTTGGAACAATTTTAATATTTAAAACAAATTTTATTGCATGTATCAAATAAAATAAAACTACTCACAGTTGAGAGCTTTTATTAACCTAAAAAATGCTGCAGAAGTAATGTTTCTGATACGTTCTTTTTTTTTGGAAGATTCTACTAGATTAAGTTAATTCATCTCATATTTCTTGTCGTGTGGCACGAAAACGATTCGATTTTTTTAACCATCGGTAATACATCGGCATCATCAAGGCGTGAAGAGCAATAGGCACTGAAAAGCGCGTGGAAAAACATGAAAAGTGGGTGGAGATTTATGCCAAGAAGGTTTTATATACTCGCGGGTGCGATTTCACGATATTCTCGATGTTCCTTTGCGCCTTGCCACACAAACCCAGGCGGTCTCTTTGTGCGCAAAAAAGGATTTTCCTCGAAGCGGTCAGAAAACGAATCGACAATCGCCTTACTTACATATACGCTCGCAAAATTTCTAAAAGTTCTCATAGTTCTTTCCAAGCGAGACGACGGCTTTTTGCGGGAAGCGAAGGAAGGTATTTGCTGATTGCATTTTCGTTTTCCGCCTTTTTACCCTCGGCTCTTCGGCGTCGTTTTTGTCCGCGTTGGTCGCGCGCGCGTCGGAATTCGTGCATCTACATAACAAAACGCCTTATCGATTTCGATATGTGAAACGCGAATACAATTCGTATATATTTCGTCTGTGCGATTACGAATAATACGCACATCGACTGAAGAGCTTTGAAGGAGGCAAGGAAGCGCGAAAGCACAAGAAAACGATAGCGAGACGAGAGCGACTTCCAGATGATATTTCATTGCAGCATGGCTGATAAAATGTTATGAATGTCCTTCGTTTTTAATAGGAAAATAAATGCGGAAATATTGCCACGGAAATGTCCGAGTACATAAATTTTGTCTTATCGAAATCGAAAGAGAATTGTAATATTTTCGTTTCCGGATATTTTTGCTTTCCAGCGCTGGAGTATTCCAATTCGGGGCATTTGGGAGAAAACGAGAAAATGAGACCGTTGCATGTAAGGTCGGCGGGTTGTTGGAGTCAAAGATTGAAAAACGTTTTCATTTCTTGGGAAACCTACAAAACATTGCTGGGGGGACATTTATCAGTTTGTTTACTTATCTTTTTCAGCTTGAAAAATTGAAATTTTTATGATTTACGAAAATAACAATAAGTAGTAGTAGTTTATATTTTATATTTAAATAATACCTTATTCTAGTTATTTCTATTTCAGAAAATAATAATATTTAATAACGCACAAAATAAAAACAAATGGTTTTGCAATTCCATTTCACATAAAATATAATTCACATACTTTATTTATTTATTTTCTAGTTCTGTAATGTACTATCTATTATAAATTATATGTATTCTTCAACATGTTTTATTACTAGACGAATCTTGAGGTTTACACGTGTCCTCTGACATTCTATCGTCTTTCTCTTCGGCTCGACACGGTTGACAGTCTTCTTTCTGGGATTGTCGTCTTGGGTCGCGCGCTTAACCGATCCTTCGTTATCTGTCATGAGAAGCGGATTTGGTGCGTTGTACACGCGACGTTCCTCGACGTCTTTCGCGTCGCACATGTCCCAGGCTTGACCTCCACGGTTCAACTCATTTTCTTTTAAATCTCTCGCATTTTTATGCGTTACCGCATCCCTTTCAGGGTGCCTATGTATGTGGGTAAAGAAATACGTTTTCCAAAAGCCCACGCTTTGTGAAAATCTTGTTAAAACGTCCAAGAATGTAATTTTTCTTAGTTTAACCCAAAGAAGTTGTAAAAAACACGGAATCACGGAAATGTCACTTTTTACGCGGTTGGTTAACATCAGTTTCCAGTAGAAAATGGCGTCAACTGATTTGATCAGCAGCGAATGCCAGAGTTAAAGTGCAATAAAAGGTAAAAATCCTGAAATTTGTTGGACGCATTGTCGTCGACCTGGTGCAAGTCGACGGTGGTCGTCGCAGTTAATTAGCGAATTTATGACACACGTACACGTTTACGGCGGAAGTGGCAAATTCATGCCTCTTGCCGGGAGTTGATAAAACGGAAGTTTTCACACTATCCCGGACGTGGACGCGCGGAGCGCACCGGCACGGCAGTGCCCGCAGTTTTATAGCAGGGCGTAAAATAAACAAGACCGTTGCAGATTTTAAAAGTAAATAGCTGCGCATTAAGTGCAAATCCTTCTATCTATGTCCTTCTGCAGAAGGGTTCTACCAGACAATGTTTTAATGCAGTACCGGACTAATTAATAAAAACAAAAGAGTTTAACTTTCAATTATCTTCATGTGGGGTGATGATAATTTTAATAAATTGTTTTGCACTGGTTAAATTCCTATTTAGATTTGTATTGTTAAGTCCATTACTGCTGTGACACTAAAGAACTTGCCTTCGCGTGCACACAGTGTTTGCAGCTAATTTATGTGTGGACATCGCCTGGCTGCACTCGTCGGATTACGAGCGTAAAAAGCCGGCTGGCCAGCCCTAAACGGTTGGGCTTCAATCGGCGGCCAATCCGGCAAGAAATTTGCGGATTTGTCCATTAAGTGTTTTTGCGCTTCGACATCGCTCCGTCGTCCGGTCCGAAACCGAAAACGCTTGGAATCACCTAGTAGTCACATTCACACTCCTTTTGCTCCCTATTTTCGCTACCCAATTCTCAGCCCATTCGCCGCTTTGGCCTCAGCCAGGACCGTTGATGCGTTCGCGACAAGACCGAATGCCAGCGCTGCCTGCGTTTTATTAGCGACGTCGGCTGAGCAAAAAGTTTCGGCTAATAGAAAAGCCAGAAGGACGCAGCTGCACATTAAAAGTGCGAACATGTAGGAGAGCAAATCCTGGCCGAGTTACAAGATAAGGGATAGATCTAAGTGATCTAACAACTTTACGGGAACTTGATTTTTAGATTTAAATCTGGATTTAATGGACTTTCTTTATTACAAAAGGATTAGAAGTTTTTGTCATTTATAAAATATTAATACAACAAATATTGTAACATGGTTATATTAACAGTACAATAACACAATATCGCAACTGATAGTAACCCTCGTTCGTTATGTGACAATGGTTATCCTCCGCAGACCTTCCGACATACTGCGTTATGCTGATGTTAGTTTGATGCCATGCAAAATCTTCCTGGCCTATTCTGCAGCATCCAATTGTGCGCGCTCATCCGGAGCCCATGTGAATGATATCGTTTAAATGTGTTTGGCCGAGTTTATGCGTCAGAGTACGCGCGTATTATAAACGCGTCCCATTTGCGCGACAACAATGAGTCTGTGTGGCCATTAGTATCACTTTTGTATCATAGAATCCACCGCCGCCACCAACGCCGCTCCCGCGGCGCGCTGGCGTGGCGGCTGTGTGCGGCGTGCATACGCGCGTTTTATCAGTAATGCGCAAGCTGAAGGTGTGCGTGAGTTTGTATTATTCGTCGTCCGCACGATGCCCATGGGCCCAGCGCCGTTATTACCCGAAAATTTAATCACGTTTGTGCATTACTCCGGCTCGGACGGCGAAACCGAATTACGCAGCTGGCAGTAGTAGATTTCGCCATGAAATTCGTAACATTTCGTCGCGGTTACGTTTATTATTTTGGGTTATATCAGGCATTGTAATGAGAGTGAGCTAAAATTGAAGCTGTTGAAATTTTGGGAGTGCAGTAATTTGTTTCATTAGCAAAGTAATTTTTTTATAATTTTGTTTATTTTTTATGATACAAGTTTTTAACAATATATATTTATTTCTTACATTATAATGATCTCATCTCATCATCTCTCCATCTCTCCCTCTCTCCATCTCTCCATCTCTCCATCTCTCCATCTCTCCATCTCTCCATCTCTCCATCTCTCCATCTCTCCATCTCTCCATCTCTCCATCTCTCCATCTCTCCATCTCT
>JARJDS010021553.1:0-48703 GCA_030264155.1 Atheta pasadenae | reverse complement strand
CTCGCGGACTAACCACATAAATCAAGCATCTGTTTATTTTACGATTGATTCTTCATAGCGGCATTGGTCTTCAAAGAGCTCACAGTGCCAATATGTACACGTATAGGCGGCAAAATATTTCTTTGTTGTGGTTACTGAAAATCTACGAGTGCGAATTATGTTTTAACCCTTAAGGTTACTTTTATCAACTCAACTTAATGATAAATATTATTTTGGTTAAAAATTAAATTTTTCACTATTTACCAGTGTAATTAATTGACTAATTAAAAAATGTATATGTTGGTAATCACAAATAACTTTTTTGAATTTACTTAAATAAATTTTGCAATTTTATGGACTGCTAACATGTTTTGAGGTTATACTGGGTTTCTACAACTACATCAACTTCTCATAAACTTATATTCTCATCTTAAATAGTAAAAGTTTAATGTTGTAACAATTATCAAAAACTTTCGAGTTGTTTTCTTCCTTATATTTGACACTATATATTTTATAAATTACATATACCTACAAATATGTATATTTGCAAGAGTACGTCCACTTAACCTCAATTTACATATTGTGTAGAATGTAGATAAACTGGTTGCATAAATTACATTAGGATTCGAGTTGTACTCAAATTACAATTAACGTTTTGTAATAATATTATGTAATTATTGTTTTAATACAAATTTTTTTTTGATTTTTTTTAAGTTACTTCAAACAATATAATAACAAGATAAGTTGATAAGGTGGCGCAAAACAATATTCAGATAGCGCTTGAAAACGCCGAAAATAACATTCAAAAAATTTATACCATCCTTTTTCGTTGATGTAAGTGCTATAAATAACACTTACGAAATATCTGAATCGAACCTGTCCATAAATTCCAAAATCGATTTTTGTCATTGTGTCTGTGCTACTACCACTAACCTCCACCTAGTAACCTACAGTCACGATCCTTTCCTTAAATTTACGCCATATGTTTTGGCATACGACGTTTCTATACATACATATTTCCGGTATCCAGAAACCAAAAATATTTTTCATTGAGATATAAAATATTATAAGATTTATTAAACCTGAAGTAATAAATTTATTATTTTTCAAAATAAAATACTAAATTTATAGGTAGAATTAGGGTTGGTTATAAAATTTTTATGAATGGCGCAAATTACTCTTGTGTAGATTTTTTTGATAAACATCATTAAACAGAATAATTTAAAATTTATTTAAATTTTAGTTCATGTAGCGCCATCTAATATTTAGTAGTATAAAATTTTAATTTTATTTATTAATTTTATATGATTATACCTAACTAATAGATATATTATATCATGAAAGATAAACACAAAATAAAACATTCGTTGTTATGGTAAAGTCCAAACAGCTCAATTGTTTTTTATTCAAATTATTGTTTTATAAATTCTGTTTTATTGATAGAAAACAATTAAAAATCTTTTCATATCAACAGTATCAATAATTCCATACCAATGATTAAGATAATACGTAAGTTAGTTCTTTAATCCAAAAAAATGTCTTGAAACGCCTTAAAACATTAAATAACCTTCAATTGTAAAATATAAAAGGAGTAATAAGAATCCGCTTACAACATCTGAGGATCAAAAACAACCATTCATTGCATGGCGTCACTGCCATTGCATGATGATAAGAGGCTTTTATTTCATCCTTGTGACATTCTCGTTTTCTCCACTTACCAGCAATGTGAAGTAAAGAATCTGAGTCCTATGGCGGAACATAAGCTGTGCAAAAAATGTGCAATAAAGGATTTAGGTTTATATTTACCCGGTTCTCTTATTCTCACAAACAACTTCGAGTTTCTTTCTCCTTTATACTCGGAAAGTGCTAAAATGTACTTACAAAAACAAAATTTTAACTTTGGCATTTTAGCCAAAAAGCACAAAACCATATAGACCGCATGAAAACAATAAATTAACTGTAATTTTTTTTGTTAAAACCCCAAAGATATAACTTTGCATTTAATTTAAATATCTTCATACCTCTCTTGTTATTGTTTTTATCAAGGACTATATTGGTTTACATTTTTTTATCCTACTGGTTCTTATTTGGTAGACTGAGTAGAAGATTTTGCGTTTTTGGCAATGCGTTACTGGAAACCATCCAAACGATGTCTTTCTGGTGCATGTTTTGGGCGTTACGGTGCGACAACAACGCCATTCTTTGTGGCGGCAAGGACGATCACAATGGCGCGTTGTGCTATTTCACGCAAAAGGCCGCACTATGTTAGTATGTCACAGACAAAGGATAAATGTATAAAATAGTGCCCGTATTACACTAGTCACTACTACTCACACGCAAAACTAGGAGGAATAAAAGGATTCAAAACGTCCCAATGTTCTAGATTACTAGAAATGCAAGAGTACTAAAACTTACTTTATATATTTCATGTGTAAGACCAGAAAATGTTCTATGTATGTGCATTGAGTTGGTATATTTAGTGGAACGGAATGTCACGGTTTGCAGACGCGCGGCTAGACAAGACTAGATGTGAATGCAAAGATAAATGCGGAGAAAGCTGCAGGAGCCGCAAGAGAGCCTCGAGCTATACGTTATTAATGTCGCGTCGTGGTTGAAACTTGAAATGCTTTCAATGTTTTCAACATTACAACCCTGGTGTGCAGCTTACGCTGAAAATTTACTGAAAATTTGAAAAGACGCCTCGAAAACTTATTTTACAAGTAATTTTAATATTTATGCTAATATTTTAGACACACTCAATCACTTGATTAAAGAAGAGTGGTAATTGGTAGACACAATTAATATTTTAATTAAATTACAAAAAAAAAAACTTTATAGATTTATATTTGCAAGTTTAATAACGGTGTTGGTCTAGTCTTGGCCACGATTCGAAGGATGTTAAACAAAACTTTTACATTGCATAAGTTTGGACTTTATGCAAAGTAGATTCAACTTTATTCAAACTTTTATTATATATTTCTTCAAAAAAAAAGATAACAAATAAGTTTTTCAGAGTTTAGTTTAGTTTAGTTTTAATTCTTGAGAATTGAGAACAGGTTTCATGAATAAGGACGTTGATAATATTTACAAATACATATTGTGTTTAAAGTTTTATAGAATTTGCGACGCCACCTATGCTATAATTTGACAATTATTTTGGAACACAACTGTTTTTTTTAGGTTAGGTTAGGTTAGGTTAGGTTAGGAAACTACTACCTCCCGCTATTATAACCTAAAACAATTTGTGACGTCATTTGAAGTCAATGAAAAGAATAAAGTGCGTATTACTAAAAGATGTGATTGTTATAAATTGTTTAGTTTTCTCGACATGGTTAAATTGTTTAAAAAATCAGATGTTGTTGTTTTACTTTAAAAAATAGTTTTTTATTTATTTCGAATATCTGAAGAAACTCTAAACCTTTGTAAACCTAACTATTGTATGAGTAGTTGATATGACAGTTCTCTTATACGGACCACAAATTCTATTGGCATATATGATTGATATGTGCTCAATTCAATCTGATCTGGTTATCGAAACAAAACCAACAGATTCAGAGCAAAAACGGTCGAACCAGCTGGAATATATTCGGATTTACATCTAAATCCTCAATCGAAAACGCCATAGATTTTACAGTTTCAAAATCTTTATAGTATCTACATAAAATATCAAATACTAAATACAAAAAATGACGTCACAATGTAGGTTATGGTTGTACCTAATAAACTAACCAAATTCTTACTTTTATATTTAACCTCAAAAATTTAAAATTAAAAAAACGACTAACTGCATTTCCTCACTTCCAACTTTTATATTTCTAAAGATCGTAAAGTTAGTCAAAATCATTTCATGCACAAGTTGCAAAAATAAAATAAAATTATGCCGCAGGAAAATTCGTCACGATTCTAAGCAATCGTGACCCTGGCATTTCTTAAAAGTCCTGCAAGTCCTGATTTCTGATGCTTGACTTGACTTGATTTTTCGTGAAGTATACACGAACTGTATAGAAATAGTATGAATATAGAATACTAATCAAATATTTTCTGGTCAATATCGTTTGTGTCGACAGAATTCTGTTCTCGTATTTTTGTGGGATTGTGGATAATATTTACGATATGTCGAGGAAAATAAGTTGAAAGTTTTAGTGTTTCAGCATTTGTAGAATTTACTGAATTTGCTGAATATGCTAGTCTGCTAGTACTAGTTGTTCGGTTGAGACTAAAAACCTTTTAAGCTCTTTGCTGATTTTATGGCTTAATGTAATTTTTAAAAAGTTTGGACTCTAGCCATGTTGGAAGGATTCAGACGTAGTAAAGTTTCAAGAAATGCATTTTATGCAACATTTTAAGTTGCGAAGAAGGTTAGTTGGAGACTTGGAAAGTACAGTTAATGAAATTAAGTGTGAAGGGCTAATAAATGTCTAAAAGTTATATGGAATAACGTTTCAAATATTATAGTAGAGTTATAGTAGTGAAATTGCAATGTGTATAAATTTTAGAATGTAGATTTTTAATTATTTTAATTGGAAATAACATTGCATCAAATTATAAGCCAAAACATCCCTTAATATCTCTCCATAAATAGAACAAATCACCGAAGGAGGTAAAAACTCATTTTATTTGTGATTTTGTAAAATTATTTTAAGATTCTAAGATTCTACAAACTTTATTCGAAAGTTTTGCTTAAAATTTTATATTTATAATGATAATTATTATTATTTTTGATTGCAATATTTAAACCTCACTAAAATAAAAGTTTATAATTATATTAAAAATTAAGTATGTTACATATAGATATCATTCGTATGCCTTATCAAACATTTTATGAAAATCGTTAACCATAACACCTTAACATAAAAATGATCATAATGTCTCTGATATTCTTTGTAAGTACAACACGTTAAACCACGTTTGCATAATATTCATAAAAGCACAATTTCTAGTTTACCTCCCTTGTTTGGTTCCTCCCACGAGATACAATTCCAAACCAAACTCTTCAGAGAAGCGTGTGCCATACATGTATAAATGGCAATGTCGCACCAACAAATTGCAAATAAAACAAATTGCAGGTTCAAATTTCAACTGCCTTCACGTTTTACACAACGACATGAACGCGGCAAGCTTCATCTTAGACTTTACATATACAAGCATATATATATATATATAGTATATATGCCATAATGTGTAAAGTGCAGACAGGGATAGCTCGTCAAGTACATAACCGAATAACAATGGAAAACTTTATACCAAAGCAAGCGCGCTCGGAAAACACGAAAATCGAAAAGTTTGTAATCTAAGTAAATGCCGCAATAGCGCTACATCGTCGTATAACGAAATGGCGGTCGGTCTCATTGTCTGCACACCATCTATTTGGAAATTTCCAATTGGAATGCTGAAATGGAGAAATTGAGTTAAAACTTTTGACCTTGTGATATAAATTACTAATCGGAAAACTATCTGCCTTCTATAAATTTACTTTCCTCCATTTTTGAATTACAAATTTTGAATTTACAAACCTTAGGTTGAGGGGTTCAGGTCCAAAGCCGCTAACCAATCATGTAAGTTTAGGTTGTTTTCCATTAGGTGTAAACGTTGACCGAGCCCACTACGGTCAGCGGTCAGTGGTATAATGTGGTCAAAAGTAGTTTGAATAGCCAGTACCAACTTCAACGTGCTGCCATTTGCAGTAAAACCGGTTTTGGTTCAACTCCAAAAAAAACAAAGCAAGCGCTGTGACTGTTGCAAGTCGGGTTTGCTGTAATGCTGTAAACAAACTTTGTTTTTCAATAGAACAAAACAATTGAAAACGTTTACCTACTTGATTATTTTCCTAACATATAAGTAAAGTATACGATACAAAATATAAATTAGTAATTTACATCAAAAGTTTAATCATAATGTATTCACAACTTAATTAACAACTTGAACCAAACAAGTTTAGTTCTGTTTTATGGTGTGCGAAGCAAATAACATATTCCCAACAATAAAATCAATACAAAACTTTAAGGTTAGTTTAATCACTTTAATTAAACCCAATAACTAACAACATAGTCTGTAACAGACTAACACATTTTGGTTCATTCTAAGATTAATTTCAAAGTTTCAAAGTTTACAAAATGATGTTAGCTTAGGTGACATACTCAGCTCGGTACTAGGTTTCAGACTAAAACTAGATTAAAATTAAAGATCAAGTAAGGAAAAGACCAATGAAGCGTTACTAACTTTGTTCGAAAAGAATTTCCCGGAAAACGGTGAGTGACAGTGTGACACATGCACGAAATTGAAAAAAAGTGATTTAAGTTTCAAGAATCGATCTTTGTTATTTTACTCCCACATCATGTTCAAGCTTTGTAATCTGTTTAAAAGCAAAAGGCGTACGGATAACGTAGGCCTGCAGGACGTAGAGAACATGAAGGTACTTACAACACATTCAAGGTGTATGTAAGTTGAGTGGATAAAAAGTGTAAACCCAATGTGAGTGCCATCATTTTGTGTGGCACCACACAACTTAGCTTTGCTGGTTAGTGGTTACTGAAGCAGAACTAGTAAGAATATAACGCAAGTAAAGCAGTATTCATGTCGTGCGTGTAAGCGGATAAATCTTCATAAAATGGTTGCTTGTAAAGAAAATTCAGTAAATTACGAACGTACGGCGTACGTGGTTACATTGAAAGTATATGAACGAATTTGGTTATGTAAAAATATGGTTATGTAACCTGTCTGTTATGCAACGTATCGGGTTTTTGGTTAAATATTTTTAATCTAAAAAAAATTATCAGCAGTTTTTAGAGTTTTGTTGGCTTGTTGGTTGTCTGTTGGGAATTGACAAAAAAAGAAAAGTTTTTCAATTTTATCTAAGTATAATAAAATAAATCAAAAGTTTGTTTTAGTTTTCTGATAAAACCTATAGTATGCTTTTAGTTTTTTGTGTTAGATTTATTATTGTTACATAACATTAATAATAATAAAACTTTAATAGATTTGAATATGATTTTCTTTTCTTGTACATTTCAAAACTTTGTTCTACGCAACCAGTCATACGATTTAACCTATAAACTAAACATTAATTTTCTTCATTTTACTTTTACTGTTTGCATACATTGATTTTTAATAATGAACAATTAAGTGTTGTAATCACAAAGTTCTTTAATTGTAACATTAATAACTCAAAATTAACAATTAATTGTTAATATTACTAAACACCCTAACAATTAAATTGTAAAAAGTAATTCAAGAGTTATAATGAACAAAGCGTTTATTAATTATTATAATCAAAAACGCTTGTTAAAATGTTCAGTTATCTGCGAACACAAAGTCTAAGACGTTCTAAGGAGTACAAACCGTATAAGAATATAAAGAAAGCAAATAATTGCTTGGAGTTTTCGCGTTCAGTCAGCGCACTGCAAACAATCAACGTCGCCAATCACCAACAATTCTCTCGGTGTCCAATTTAACAATTTTCTTTCATTTGTTCACAAACATAATTGCCCAGAGTTTCATGTTACTACAAGGATCTTCTTCTTCATTCCACGAATGCTTTTTGTTTCTGGAGCGTTGAAAACAAAACTTCCTCCTTTTATCTTGACGTCCAACAAACAATTTATTACTTCAGATCACTTTAGATGTAGTTTACAGTCCGTGTAATACTAAAGGCGACAAGAAGTTCTAAAGCAGATCTAAACATAAAATAAAAAGATTACAACTTGCAATTATTTGTTAGAAGCAATAAAAAACTACTATATGTTTTGTTTTAGGTTAGTTGTTGTGATGTAATTTAAGTTGCATACCTTAAATCTTCATTTATTACAATTTGTTTTCGAATCGTATTTTATGCCATGTCCTTGAAATCTATAAACTTATTAATTTATTTTGTATTGTTAATTTTCTATAATATTATTGTCCATGAAAAATCATTGTTCTTAAGAAATAATTCAAGTTTTAAATGTTTCGTGTTTCGACATCAATCGGGTGTCATCGGCGAACTTCGTCAACTTATTCAGTATGTCAATTGTTTTTAAACAAAGTCGTTCAATCCATTAAACGAAAAGTGCGGGTAAATTGCAAACAGCCATATTTATAATGCCCTCTCTTCAGCGCACGGCAATCGATGCAAGTCGCCGACGTCGACAACAACCTTATCTGAAAGGCATTGCTTTGCGCTCGAATACGCCGATAACAGTGCCTCCATCATAGTGGTTCACGATTGTGGCGGGTAGCCGGAGGAGTTCGCGGGCCGCCGGCCCGCCGCACTGGACCTACGAGATGCTCCCCAATGGGGAATACTCTCCACAGACCGGGTCCAAAGTGCGCGTCAATTTTCCACCGGAGACGTTAGACCGCCGACACAGCCGTTCCCTGCTGATACCGCGCCGGAATCGCAGTATGAGTGCCTGGAGCGACATTAGCCGATCAAGTTGGCGTCTTGACGATAGGTATGATTATTTTTTATTAAGTTCAATATTATCTAATAGGTTTAGATATTATTAATTTCCTGTTAGTAACGTTCCCAAACTTGTAAAAACAAGATTTTTTATGTTGGTTTAAGTTACCAATGTAGTGAATATTCTATGTGGTACGTGACGCTCTGTCTGGTCTGATAATTCGATTTGTGGTTGCTAAAATAAATGTCGACGATAGTGACATTTTAATTGGGAAAGTGCACTCGGCTGTAATGCGACACACGCAGTTAAGGAATGCAATTACAACACAAAGATTTTTCGTTCAGTTGAACATTTATGCAATGAATGAAGCGTAGAAAGCGTAAAAAACAATTGTGATCAATACAATTAAAAGTAATTCATGATTTTAGACTGTAATCTGTGCGAAAATTATTGAGTCAATTAGTTATCAGGTCTACATAATCTAACAAGCGTTTAAAGACATTATTATAGGTTAAAAATTCGAATAATAAAACCGATTCAGGCTGCAGGGTTATACGGCGGAGTTGTGGTGGTATCATAACTGCATGTCGAATTAGTTTCACTGCGATCGAAAGTATTAGTTCTATTATAACCCGAAGTTGAGGCTTCCTCGCTTGCGTCATAAGATGACGCTGCCGATGACGTCGTAGGAACACAAGCCTGGTCAGTTTGGACAAATTTCAGTGATGTTTGTTTTCTGGCGTACAATTTTATATTATTGATAGTCGCACCTTAAACAAATAAACGTAATTAATATTAGTTTGCAAAATTTGTATGGTTATGGGAAAAATAATTCAAGGTTAGAACGGAATCAATGCTGGCTTGACCCAGCTTGACCACTAACCTTCTAATGCTCTTAGAGCAATATTCATAGCAGAAATACTGTTGAATTCCAGTTTAGCAGAACAGCTACCAACTGTTTTGGTCACTACCATCAAAGCCTTAGGTTTCAGGTATGGCTTAACAAGGTCGTAGACGTCTACCTTGTTAAATTGTGGTGGTACATTCAATAAAATCAAAGTACAGTCCTGAAATTCCATAAAAAATGTTTAATTTTATTGTGAATCAAAACAAATGAAAACTTACTTCACGTAAACCCGTCGATCTTATTGGTCTTGCCCATTCTACTTGAAGTACAGATCCCCATGCGTTTAATTTATTCGGCCAAATTTTTTTGCGACACAAACTCGCATTGCGGTGTGTATCAAATTCAAGAAACGCCCATCCGTTGTGATACCCGGTATCCTCAGATATCTCACACACCACGTTGGTTATCTCCGGAAAAAGCGTGCGTAGATCATCTCTGACTTGTTGGGGGGAAATCATAGGCGGAATTCCGGTGATATAAAGTTTCGTGTTGTCCCAGGATTTATAAACGGCAAGCTCACGATCCTTCAGGACATACCCATGTAGACTAGCCACGGCTTGATTGGCCTGCTCCACGGTCATGTAGGTAACGAAACAAAAGCCACGCGAAAATCCGGAAAACTCCATCATCAAACGGAATTCGTAAATTTCGCCGATTAATGAGAAATACGGGAAAAGTTCTATTTCCAGCATGCCTCGTGGTAGATTGCCACAATAAATTTGCGTACCTGGTGGGGGCGGCGGTACTGACTCGTTTATGTAAATGTGCTGAGCATGCTCGTACTTCACTTTGTCTTTCGTTAGAATCAGCATCTTGAATTTCTGATGAGCGCTCACTTGTAAATTACTGGTATGTGTTGTTGGTCTTGATGTGGTATTTACTTGGTTGAGTTTAAAGTTCCGTGCAAAATTTGAGGTTAATTTAAATTCGCAGGGCGATGCTATCTTCGCGAACAGCTGTGGCGGTTTAAATGCTCGGTCGCGCCATGCTTACGAGGTAAATGTGGACGTGAGGTTCAACGTTTTAAAAGTTGAGGATAAAAAGAAAAAAACCAAGTTTTTAACGGCCAAAAACTGTCAGTTGGCTTGGCGGTTTCGAAAGGTGAGATAGTGTAAGATCTCCCCTCTAAAAAAAAGATTGAGCCAAGACCAGAAAACAACTTTTTTTTATTGCCAAGTTTAGAGTACGGTGTGTTGTGCTTTGGATATTCTGCTAGCAGTCCCAGACGTTCAATACTTTGTTTTTTTAGTTTAAGATCTAAGAAGTTTGAGCTCTCGCGACTTGATATATAAGGAGATTCCTTACTTATAGTAAATTCCAAAAATTAAATAAATACAAACTTTAGTGTGTTTTTAAAATGTAAACAGTTTGCAATTTTAGAGAGTTCTTAAATATTCTTATCAATAACATTATTCTAAACATTAATATACCTGCAAAAAAAGGGGGGAAAATAAATATAATAAATGTATAATGCCATGATTTTATTGCATCAAGCACAATTAATAATTCATCATAACTTCGTAAATGGTTAACAATCATATGTTTTAAACCTTAACTAATTAAAATTAATTCACATAATAGCAGCCAAGTCAACAATCACTATAAAATCACATCGTTTTTCAAATGCAAAATAAATTGCAGTATCAGTCGTTTTTTGATCACATCATAGGAATACTCAGGTTCATATTGCTCAAGTTCATATTATCTTGATGAATCATGTACTAGAAATTTAAAAAAAACAATTTACAAAACGAAAATTGCTAATTAAAAATGAAGACAATTTTAAGAGGTATATTGATTGTACTTACATAATTCGGATGATAAGCAATCTGAGGAGGTGGCATGCCAGATGGAAACGCTGCCATTGGATGATGAGGAAAAATAAAATTATTTGCAACAAACGGAGACGGCGGTAATTTGTTTTTGGCCGCTTGGCGCAAACGAATGATGCGGCGAATTTTAGCTGGGATTGACCTGATCAATAATAAATAGCAATAACAATTAAACATGTTATTAAAAGTACAAAAATATTAATTACTTACAAGCAGAAATGACTTAGATCAGTATGTTTCACGTGGGTATTACTATAGAACTCTGGTCGGGCCCACATTACTTCAATTTGCCGTCCAGCAATTTCTAGGCCTAAAACAAAACAAATTATAACTAGGCAACCATGTTAACAATAGATAAACAAACTTATAGTCAAGACGGCTAAAAATTTTAAAGAAAAACAAAAGAAAATTTTAAAAAATGTATACTAACCTTGTAGTTTTTGGAAAGCATCCTCAGCATACGCCCGAGTGACAAAATGAATAAAAACATAGTCATTCTTTTTGTGAATTTTATGTACGTGATGCAACGAAATAATTTTCCCCAATTCGGCCTCAAACATTTCCACAGATAAATTCAGACTGATGTTACGGCAATACAGCTTAGTCACCTGTCAAACCGCAAATTAATAGCTTCATAAATCACGGTAATTTCTATTAATTAATTGGTTAATTAAATACCACCCCACACACCTTAGCCATAACCTCTGGATCACAATCAGGTAGAGGTTCAGCCCAATCAACCAAAATATTCGAATCCCACAACACCAAAGATCCTGGTTGTAGTCTACGTCTTGCAATCGCTGCAGATCGATGATCTTCGAACTCAATGAATACATACCCTCTGTTAATACTTTGATCAATATATGATGGATACATGATCACGTCCTTAATGCCATCGACAAACTCGTTGAACGCGGAATACACATCGTCTCTTGTTTTATCTACCGGAATTCCACCGACAAACAATCTAGTGTTGTCCAGGGATTTGAAAACGCCAATTTTACACCCTGATCTTACTTCACAACCATCAAGGAGTCTCACAGCGGCATTGGCAATGTCTCTTCGGAAATAAGTAACGAAACAAAAGCCGCGATTCTTACCGTTGAAGTCCATCATCAATCGTAATTTGTATATCGGTCCTACTCCTTCGAATAATGGTACCAAAGTGTCTTCAAAGCAATCACGTGGTAGTCGTCCCACAAATATCTCACATCCTCGTGGAGGGACGTTGGCAGTATTTGCAGGATTGTGAAATATGCGTTGCCCATTTTCTTGGTCGATTTGATAACCGGTGCGTGTTAGTAATGCTTCAATGCGATTGTGGATTTTAGTCGGATTATTCATTATATTTTTTTTGATTTGTCGATTTATTGATTTTGACTAAGTTGACTCGCCGAAGTTACAAATGAGAATGAAAGATTGAGTGTGCTGATCGTGCTGATCCTGCGTGATGTTTAAAAGTTAAACGTCCCACTTTTTAACGGTCATTTTGAGTTGAAATGGTTTGTTTTTTATCGGTGGGGATTTTAGGGAAAGTATGACCCTTTCGCGACAGAGCCAGACATGACCGTTGCAATACAATGTTGTGCTTTGAGTTGATTTTCATTAGGAAAAAAGTAAAATTTTGTCGAGTTGATTCAAGTATCGACAGTGTGGCGAAGCACCATTTTTGTTTTTATATTTCTCCGTCTGTTTCGTCGTGGCTTCGTTGCTTTGAGACCTTGAGGGGACTCTGCTGGTGTAGACACGACCGCGCCTCTCTCCCTCCGCTACAGGTAGAAACTTGTTTTCGTAACGTGGATCGAGTTTGTGCTGATGGTACCCAGCCAAACATCAGCCATGTTGCAATACTACCACGGACATTTACAAATTTGTCAAGTTTTTATATATGGGCAGTTTAAGAACTTGCAACAACTTAGTAATCATTTCTTATGTTTTTTCTAAAAATTTCATATTATTTAGAGCAGGTTTAATTAAAATTATTGGCGAATAGACGCAGATTATCGGAATTGTATAAAAAAACAAATGTTTGTTTAGTTGTTTTCGCACAACATTCAAATGTCTGTGTTAAAAATTGTTTGTTTAAACAACACTTTTGGGGGATATGATTATTAAGAATGTTTTATGCCGAGGGAAAAACTTTGCAAGTGCTTTTTCAACGAAATACTTGAAATACCTCTTTATAATGCAAACAAATATTGTTGAGAATATACTTGAGAAATTTCCACTTTTTTCGGCTGTTCTGAATATAACATTTTGGTGTTAAAAATTGTTTATGTAAGCTTTTACGGGAAATTGAATACTATATAAGTATTTTCCAGTTTTTGAGACGAAAAACTCAAAACCGTTTGTTACAAACGCAAAGAAATTGAGGAAATTTAATGACATTTCTTCGTTTTACTATTTATTTAAACAACAGAGGATACATTTGTTTAATTTACGTACATGTTTTAAAGTTTAAACAATTCATAACAAGACGAACGAATCTAATTAGTTAATATCGTTATAAACATTCACAAATTTAAGTAAAAACGCAGAAAATGTTGTTTATTACTTATAAAATCAAATAAACAGTATAAAAAAATTAGTAAACAATAAAGTACAAAGAATATATAATTCTAGAGTAATAATAAAGTAATAATAGCTAAAAATAGTATTAATATCATACCAATAATTGAAAAAGCTTAATTTTAATAATAAATGAATAAAATCGTGTTTGTGGTAAAAACCTAATAAAAATTATTTGTAGTACTTCTTTGGAGTGGATGCTACGAAAACATAATTCTAAAAAATTACAAGTAATTGAATTAACAGGGATGCAACATTTCTTAAAATTACATGTTTAATTACCTTTTTGTGTCCGCGATAGAAATATCTGTTATACGAAAAAGAATCATCATTATCACTTGACTTTCCCTTCGTGTATTTTACCAAATCTCTTTGTTCCTTCTTCTTAATGTACCATCTATGTTTTGCTGGCAAAGATCTAATAAATAATAAACATTTTCGAGTAAATATCTTAATCTATGATAATGTAAGATTTAAATATATAAAATACATACAAGCAGAAATGTTGTGGTGACATATAATTATTCTGCTGAGCTCTCTTACTATACATCTTTGGAAGTGCCCATGACACTTCTAACTTTCGGTTATAAAAATACGCATTCTTCAATACACCGATAGCTTTTACTGCGGCATGGCGATTGGAAAATTGCAAAAAACCAAAATCGCTGCATTTTGAAATATTAACGATCGTTGACGGATCGATTATTTTAGTAATGCACATTTGTAATTCATCCACATGCAAATTGAGTGGAATATTACGCAAATACAGTGTAGTAACCTTAGAAAACCAAATAAAACAAAAGATATTAGAGTAAACAAAATTTAGGAACTGTTTTGTGATCAATTATTATTACCTTTAACATAATTTCTGGGTCAGGTTCAGGCAGTGGTTCTGCCCAATCGATTTTAATCTTGTAACCCCAAAGCATCAGTGACCCTGGAGGCACGCGTCGCCGTGCAATGGCCGCTGCACGATGGTCTCCAAATTCAAGGAAGGCGTACCCCCTGTTTCGCCTTTCATCGTAGGTCGCCGAATACATAATAATGTTTTTGATATCATCCATTTGCTCGCTTAACGCCTCGAGTAAATCATTTTTTGTAATCTCAGCCGGTAATCCACCCACAAATAATCGCGTGTTGTCCAAGGATTTGAACACCCCAATATGGCAACCACGCCTTATCTCATACTCGTCTAAGCGAGACTTTGCGTAATCAGCGTCTTCGCGCGTGAAATAACGCACGAAGCAATAACCACGATTACGGCCGCTAAAATCTACCATTAAACGCAATTGGTAGATCGGCGCGGTTGATGAAAAAAGCGGCACCAACTCATCTTCGTTGACGGAGCGTGGTAATTTACCCACAAACAGTTCGGAACCCCTTGGGGGATATCTTACCGAGTTATCACGTAGGCCATAGATGCGTTGCCCGTTGGTTTGTATGATGCTATATTTGGTGTTGTCGAGTAGATACCTCATTTTGGGAACGTTAAACATGATTAATTTTAATGCTTTGTTTGCTTAACACTGAGTTTAACTTGATTTGATTCAATCGAATAGTATTCTTGATTTAAATTAGTTTGATTTGTGTAGTTGTTTTAGAGACCCATTTAGTTAGTAATTTTTTGGCGGTCGTCTTTAGACCATAGTGGTCGGGATGCTTCTGAAGCGTCTGTAAGTTGTTGATACTAGGGGAAAGCTTTATTCGCCCTTAACGGATGTGGACGTGACGAAAGCTAAGATAGTAGCGTCTGTTTTGAGCGGGATTATTGAAATAGGGAGAATTATAAAAAGTTGTAACTTGCATTTTATTTAAACGAAGCATAAATATTGGTGAAAATGTTAACATTTATTGCAAACTCATTTTTTTACATCATCGTTGGTAACTGTTGATTAGGTTTTGTTGTAAACTATTGATAAAACAAACGATACAATAATATAACGTAATTTGTGTTGCCTACGTTAAAGTTTTATTCGTTTGGTAGTAAGTAACATAGGCAACATAGCATTCAAATGACAAAATGTGATTGTATTTTTTTCATTCTTTGACTTTGCTTTGTAACTTTTAAATAAAATATAAAAATAATATAAATTAAGCAATCGAAAACACTAACAACTAACATAACACTCATCATTTTACAAGACTGGGTGTAAATGTAATTTAGTAAAAACTAACAGAATTTTTTGAAAACATCAATACTAGCTTACCAAGTATACAAGTTATTCTTATTATGATCATATATTGTAGAAGGAATACATTTCATAAAAATGTCATCGTAGTAGACTTTGGACATTCAAGTTCTTTAGAAACAGAAACATTCACTGCCAAACCTCAGGCTGCTATAAACCTTTTTGAGTTTTGTTTTTTTTACCTGCACAGAGTACAGTGTTGGATCAATATTGAAGTTATACTTCAAATAAATCACTAGGAATATTCTTAGCATTGTTAAGAACAATGAATACAGTCCTGCTACGTCTGCTTGTATCTACTAGGCAGCTGCAAACCTGCAAGCTAAAAAAATAACAACGAAACATTGCAAGAACACACAACACAAAATCTCAAGCAAGATTTCGATTCACCAATACTCAACTAAACTTCGCCCTGATTGGTTTTCTGAGAAAATAAAATGTTCAAGGTCTACAAGTTTTGCTTACGGTGTTTGCATTAATGTTTCTCTTTGGAGACAGACCGTAAAATCATGTATTGCTAAATCACTTTTATTTCATATAAATTCATTATAAATGTTTATAAATGCTATAAGTATATAAATTGGTTAAAATTGTTTACAACATTACAATATAAACAAAACAATAATTCGTAATTTTTGGTACTTTGGTACTAAAATAGAAATGTTTAAGATAAATGACAAATTAAACAAAATAAAAATATATGCGTATACAATTGTACCAAAAATAATCATAATTGACATGCGATTGCGAGGTTAAAAGCTTGATCCTGAAGCTGATCCAGATGTTGATCCCAGATCCTTTAATAACTCAGGATTTCGATCTAAGATCTGTGCTCTCTGTAACAAAACAGTTGTATTAGAGTTAGAACAATATACATTGAGTTAGTTATTACCAGAAGATGTTCATCACGTGGTAAAAAGAACAA
This sequence comes from Atheta pasadenae, assembly GCA_030264155.1. NCBI lineage: Eukaryota > Metazoa > Arthropoda > Insecta > Coleoptera > Staphylinidae > Atheta > Atheta pasadenae. Next base: position 31,925 of record JARJDS010021553.1, on the reverse strand, counting down.
AGGCGTGTTGGTTCTGGTCCTCGAATCACTATCATCATATTTTTCCAGCGCTTGTAATCTTTTTTGATTTTTCTTTTTGATAAGCCACCTGGAACGTGCTGGCAAAGACCTGTAATAAATTAATATATAGTACAAATTATTTAACCATACAGTTGCGATATTTAAAGAAATTTAAGAGAATTAAAAAACTTACATGCAATAATGATTTGGTGTAACATCCTGTGTGGATTTTTTACTATAAAGTTGTGGACGTGCCCAAGATACTTCGATGATTTGGCCACCAACCGCAAAGTTTTGCAATATTAAGTACTTCATACACCTTTCAGCGATTTTCGGTGATGCAAAATGCACAAAAGCATAATCCAATGTTTTATGCACTTTAATTGTGGATTCACAATTTATATTTTTTTTTAGTTGGCGTACAAGCTCATCACCTGTGATGTGCATCGGAATATTGCGCATGTACAATGTAGATACCTAGAAACAATTGAAAAACGTTAAAACTCAACAACCAACAAACATGTAATTTGGGTTGCGCGATTTACACAATACTTCATAATTCATAATTTCAAAAGAATGTTACTATACCTGTGACATAATTTGCGGATCTGGATCAGGTAACGGATCAGCCCAATCAACCCTAATTGGCATGTCCCATAATAAAGACCCGGGCGGAATCTGACGGCGTGCGATTGCAGCCGCACGATGATTCTCGAACTCCAAAAACGCATAACCACGATTACGTAAATGACTAACGTAAGAAGGATACATGATAATATCTTTGATATCATCCATAAAGTTTTGTAGCATTTCCATGATTTCGTCCTTAGTTTTATTTGTGGGCAAGCCACCCACAAACAACCTTGTGTTGTCTAGAGACCAATACACACCTAGTTTGGCATTGGCTCGTACATAGTGATGATTCAACCGACGGATTGCAATTTCTGCAGCTTGGCGACAGAAATAACGAACGAAACAATAGCCGCGGTTATAGCCCATGAAGTCTACCATTATTCGGAGCTGATAGATCGGAGCGATTTTTGAGAACAACGGAACTAATTCATCTTCGAACATATCACGCGGTAATTTGCCTACAAACACTTCGCACCCTTTTGGCGGCTCGATTGTGTTTGACCGCAGGCCGTAGACTCGTTGACCGTTTATTTGTGTTATATCGTAATTAGAGTTTTCGACTAGATCTTTTAACTTATTATGGTTTAACATGATTAGTGGAAATTATTTAAGTTAGCTTTAAACTCACTTTATTTTATACGGCACGGAGGATTAGTTTTTTCGTTTATGCCACGACAGAGGCACGAGGTAAAATGAAAACCCGTTAGAATGTTAGGCGGTTGGGGAAGCTTTTAGGCGCGAAACAAGGAACACGCGGGTTATGTCACAATTTAAAAATAATACGTTTTAAAACTAAAGAAGAAATCGTAATGTAAAATGTAAATTCTAAAAATATTTAATTTTTTTTATAAATCAAAAATTATGAGGCAAAACAAACTATCAAAATATTATCGATATTATGGTGATAAATTGTACATTTAGTTGCCTATCTCCAGAACAATTAATTCATGTTAAACAATTATAACATTTATTTTTTATTGGGCCAACATAATCCCAGCATACACAAATTAATGTGACTGACACCTTATTTTGGGAAAATCCAGATTTTATGAATTTTAGATATTTAAGGAATTTTTGGGGGAAGTTTGAAAAATTATTTAAAAAATTTTTATTTATATGTTAAAATCAATATTATAAAAAAAACTTACAACTAACATACTCAATATACTTGTAAAGCAATAATATAAAAATACTTTAAATCTTTAAAAAAAACAAATTAATGCAATAAATTCTTAAAATTTAAAAATTTTTAGCGAAATAATAATAAGTACATAAAATTGATAAAACCACATCGTAAATAACTTTCCACGATGTAAATCTAATAAATTTTAAGAGAATCATATAAAAATCAAACATCATAATAAACCTTACTGTTCTCACCGGTGCGTGTTAATAATCAAAATCGAATTTATAAATTTAAAGATTCAAAAGTGCGCCTGGAACTCTCCAACAAATCATTCTCAGTCAATTGCGCCATGCAATTTTGACAAAACGAAAATGTCGGATTCATAGATTGTTGAAAAGAAATGTACCGCCTGGCGGTGAAACCATCGCCATATCCATTCATGATTGGTGAATTTGAAATAGGAACCAGTTCATTGTTATTGTTGTAATCTGGTTGTGGCAAGGCCGGGATTTTATGATGGCCGTACTTGGGTTTATTGTTGTTGGGGCTGCCTGTTATGGCGCAGCCATTGCTAGACCTCCACTTCTTCGGAGCCGGTTTGGCCCAGGTGACCTCCACATTGGTTCCCTTGAAGTACTCGCGTAAGAGGCATAATCCACGCTGGGCGTCACGACGACTTACAAAATGGACGAACGCGTAGTCACGACATTTGTATATTTTCTCCAGAGTAAATTCAAAACCTAGGGCTTCGATTACAACATGGGAGAATTCTTCGGGTTCTTGTAATACGTTCAAGTTACGGAGAAAGAGTTTTGTTACCTGTTGATGAAAAAAACAAAATTTAGTAATGTTAGTAGTAATTTGTGAGTTTATGCACTTACTCTTTTCATAATATTGTCATCAACCGTGTGTAATGGTGCTGACCAATCGATTTGAACACGATTTCCAAAAATGAATGCGTTTTTGTAATCCAAACGTACCCGGGCGCCTTCCTCGTGCGTAGAAAATTCGACAAAAACAAAACCGCGATTGCGGTTCCTATCGATGTACGATCTATACATTATGACCTCCATGATACCACGCATACCAATGCGATGCAATTCTTGCCAAACCTGATCTTTGGTTTTATCTTCTGGTATTCCGCCAATGAAAAGTCTGCGATTGTCAATAGACTTTTGAACTTCAATGAAGTGACCGGGGGCGATTTCCATTTGGTCAAACATCTCAATGGCACCCATCGCCATGTCGGCTGAAGTGTATGTGACGAATGCGGCCCCACGATTGCTGATGCCCGATGGGCTCATCATTAAACGAAATTTATAGATGTTACCAGCAGTTTCAAACAATGGGAATAATTTATCTTCGAAGATTTCCTTTGGAATTTTCGATACGTAAACTTCGGTACCGTGAGGTGGTACGGTGTCGTCATTGCGTGGGCCAAGTGTGCGTTGAGCTGTGGTAACATCTAAAGGATAGCCTCGTTCTTGGGCTAAGACTTTAATGCGTGATTCGATTTCGAGTTTTCTTGGTCTGAAGACATGCATCTTGATGGTTGATGATGTTAAAAAAAACTTAAGAAAATTATAAGTTAAAGAATCAAATAATTTGAACCGCACCGGACGAGTTTTGAAAAGGAACTGAAGATGATCGAGGAATGATGTTATTGGGAAACTTACCTTGAGGTGATTTTGTGGCTTAAGTTTTGGTTCGGTTAAAAAGTGGGGAGGTTGAGGCTACCAAGAAAGAGCACCGACTTGGATGGGTGCGAAGGTTAGCGCTTTTGAACAAAAGTTTGGTGATGATAGACAGTCAGATACGTATTTGGTTATTTTAATAAATTTGGAAAACAAAGCGGTTTTGTAGGTTTAATCAAAAATTTATCAAACTTTTTGATAAATGTGTTGATTGTGCAAAACATTTGTATTGTTAGATTTGACTTTATGTTGAATTTTTTAATCATTATATTTATTTCTGTTGTGTCCGGATCTGAATATAAGCATCACCTGCTTGAATCGTTCTTTGTCAGCAGAGGAGGTTGTTTCTTTCCTGCGGCCTAACGAAGTGCCATGTTCGGCGTTTTTTTTTATTTTCATCCAAAGTTACGTTTTGTTACGTCTTCCCCGCACCGCCATCGATCCAAGAATGCTTGTATCGATACAAGTATTCAAAAGTTTGAATTTTGATTGTTGAAAAGCTTTGTAACGGTGAGATCTGGCTGGGCTGGAAAACATTGAACAAATGCTTAAAAAACAAAATAGTTTTCCATGTTTGATCACTTTTCTCTAGTCATCAAATATTTTATTAATGAGTAACAACACCACACAAGTAGAGATTAATATTTTTGAAATTTGTTGATTGTTTAACGAAAAAATGAATACTATAACATAAATTCAGCAACATTTTTCATTTGATGGATAATTCTTCGTGAATCACGATTTTCCGAGTTTCAGATCGGTCAAATTGTTGCAAAACGAAATTGAAAATATTCAGATTTTAATTCTGTATTTTCATCTACAATTTTAATAATTGAAAAATGCTGCTCACTTACTAAGTTTGTGTAGATATAAATATAAAACATGCAGTTTGGTACTTGTTGAAATTGCTCAAAACGGAACACTTTTCTTGTGTTGATAAAAACTTACAAAATTGCAAGAAATGCCAAAATCCGGAGTTGACCGGACGTAGGGCACCGCTGTGCGGTTTTAATCTATTGAAATATGACCCGCCATAAGGAAAGTTTTCATCAAGTATTCATCGTAAATCCGATTATAATCCGCTCAGCATGGAATTATAACGCCTTTGCTCTTTTTTCTAATAGTTTCGGTATTGTACTAACAACACAGCGAGAGCCATAACCCGCTGTGAGTGTTGTAAATCAATATGAAATAGTCTAATTTTTGGACAGACAACCAATACAATTCCACGCACAAAAAGGTAGTTCAAGTGGAAATTCAAAAATAATAGATAAATATTTACAACAAAAACCATAAAACGAAATACATCTTTGAATGTATAAAATAATAAAAGTGAACAATGATTATGTTATTGTAATCAACCATTGTTTGTTTGTATTCATAGTAACAATGAATTATTTCAAAATTTACTACCGGCGCGACATCCCTTGGTTGAAACGAACATCGCAAACAAATTCACCACCGAGCTTTTAGCTGAGCTTTTAGCACAGGATCGAGCGAGCGTTGACTTGCAAAACCAATCGATACCCGTTTGCTAGTACAGTTATACGCCACGAGAGGTAGCACCACTGGCATTATCAATTTTCTATTGTTTTATGTTCTGCAGAAATTCAACAAAGTTACAGAATTTAACTTTGTATTTATTTAAACCCTTAAATCATTAATATATTTACATATTGCATAATTAAATATATAATGCTATAATATTTAAAATATTTTCTATTGTTTATTCAAACTTAACGCGACCGAAAATTCGAAACACAAATACGTCACACCACACATCACACATGCTGCCGCAGGTCTGCAAATTAACTTTGATACAATTCGGTACACGCCAGTTTTGAATTATTTACTCGCGGCGTTAAATATTTCAACGCTCGCTTTTGACGTGTGCTAATTGTACGAAACGCGCGGTGCAAATTGAATTGACGGGCGAGCGAATGCAAAATGCATGTACTAGGACCGACCTGGGTGAACTCTCTATCAAGCACAGCGCATTCAGAACGTCGGTTATAACTGAATTATTTAACACGATTTATTATTAAATCTCAAAGACAGCATTCGCAACATTCTAGTAGATTCCAAGCGATAAGCGACGAGAGCGTCGAGTTGAGCAGATAAAAGGAAACTGTAATCACTAAATACAATAGGCTACAATGGCTACAAAGCTGTTGAAAACTAGGAGTAAAAAAAAAAACAATAATTGTTTGTTTATTCTATAGGTGTCGCTAATGTTAGGTTTTGTAAATAAATTATTAAAAATATTTATGTCAATTATCAATAATGTTTACTAATATATATTTTAATTGTTTCAGGTGAGTCATCAAATGATCAAATCAATTATTTATACAAGGTGTTGAAAATTAAGGTAATAAACAAAAGTTTACTTTAAACAATAGAAACTTAAATATTTTACATATTTAAGTTCAATAATGGTGTTTAATTTGTGTTTTATTGCTTAATCGTTTGACATTTAACATGTCAAAGACCTCTGGAGAATTCATACATTATGGAATCATATTAAACTTTATGTGCTGTAATCCCACTTCGTAATCTCGGTATGTAACTGGTGATCACATAAAACGTAAATTATCTCTTAAAACTTTGATTTAAACTCAAAAAACTTCAAACTCACTCGCAACCCCAAACTTTTATTAAAATTAATTTGTAAATTGTTCTCTAACTTGATGAATATTCAAATAAAATGTTGAATATTTCCTCAACATTCTTGATTTTCTGTATAAAACAAAGAAAACTGAACAAAAGATAATCAGTGCAACACTTTGTTCGCGGCGCTCAGACATATTCTTGAAATTGTAAATTCATAAAACAAAACTACTTGGTTTATAGCGTTTTTACGACGCAATTGTAGACCCACCCTTCGTTCACTTTACTTTCTTTAAGTCGTCAGTTACACATACACACGCGCACTCAGACATTTAACATTTGTTGCTTGTTTCTTTTAAGCTTCGAATGAAAGCGAGTATAAATCGTGGAAATCTGTTTTTATGATTTTTACATACCAGTGTCGTGTACAATCCAGTCCAGGACAATTTCAGTTGGTTCTGCATATCCAAACGATTATAATTTTCGTACGCCGTATCTTGATGTTTCATTTTCACTCGGCGAAAGAAAACGTTTTCCGAGCATTCAGTGGAAAAGGAAATTTTTATGTTTATTCGCCGTCTTGACAATTTAACGTTTGTAATGTTCGCAATGCTCGCGTGTTTGTCGCGTCATTATGTTGACAACAATGTCGAATGGAATTCAAGCAATGGTTAGAAAACGTTGTTCAACTGTTTTCTTTGCTAACTGGAATTCAACTTTTTGTCACAGCCTAAGGTAAACATCATTAGCAACTTTTATCTTTTGTTTTTTGGTTTTGTTTGTCAAGGGTAGCCTTGGCTTTCTTTGTTTTTGTTTGATGGTTTCATTGTTGGTTGATCTGAATAATAATTTGAACAAAAGTAATTCCCAAATTACGCTTTTTGTTCGAATTTTTTACATTAAAAATAATTTGGTGGGCATAAACTGAACACTAAACCAAAGTCTTTATCGGTATTTTTAGCCTGTGTATTCACAATTCAATGAACTGATAAGCTGATTGAGAATATTGGGTTGCTTTGCTTTCAACTTTCGAAAGGAGGTGGTTGAAATTCACCGTTTGAGTGTCGCGTCGTTGCCACGCTGTATTTTCTATTTCCTCTTTTCCCCTCACAAGTCTAATGCAAAATCGAAGCAACTTATACAAAGACATGATTTGAGGCAGCAGGGCGTGTAGGTAGCAGGTGTATCCAAGGCCGCCACACATTGGTGCACGTCCTGCATGATTTTTCCTCTTGTCGACCTGCTTTGGGTTTGGGAGCCTTGTCTCTCTTTGGAAACACTCGGCGTATACTTATAACAAATTTGTGTGTGCCTGTGCCTCGCATCGCTTGCTAGGGTCTTGACGCTTTTCATATGTTTTACATTTTACGGGAAGTAGGGATGTCAGGATGTCGGCAGCATGGCTGTAATCATGTCAACGACAAGAGCGTGCAGTGCGATGGCAACTTTTCCAGGATTCAACCTTTTCAGGTTTTTTGGTTGCTTAGTTATTATCTTGTTTTTTTTTTTGTTTGGTTCTCTTATGGCCTATTTTCTTTATTTAGTATTCTCTGTGTGATTCTGAGTGTGTTATCATTCTGACAAGGTTTACATTACTCTTGTTGGGTGAGTAATAAGAAGATGTTTGGCATTATTTCTCTTGTATTCTGAATTCCAGACTTGGTCAAGGGTTTGAAGGTTAAGGATTTAAAAATTTCCTTATTCATTAACATGAGGACAGCTAGTAGATGGTTTTTGTAGCTTGTTATTGGCTTGGTGTAGGGTTATGTTTTGTAGATGAATTACGTTGGGTTAGTTATGAGCGTATTAACGTGTCAGGATTGTGGTTAAGTGGCACTAGTATAGTAGGTATAGCTATATATTAGTCAATGGCTAATTCCGGGAGGTCGCGATGTGTTGGAATTGCCAAAAGAATAGAATGGGGAAGCGGGTGTTTCAAATGGGGAATAGCTAAAGGGAATTTGAACGTTATTGGAGTCGTTTTTCACTGCTACCCTTGAGAATATTACATATAAATGGAGTAACTAGTGTATGGAACATGAACCATCAACTAATACTCTTGTATATGTGGATAAACGTTTCTAGTTTCAACCCTAATGAATTTGTGTTTTCTGTTTGTTATTTGTTTGCCAAATTAGGGTTGGAATTTGCAATATATAGTTAATACTAACAAATAGTAAGCAAAAAATGGACCAATATTTTGTTCAGTTTACGTGTTTATTTGCTGTTAGGAGTTGCTGATGTTTGACGGAAAACGCAAACAAAAAAGCAAACTAAGCTAAGTCTTTTTTTAAATTTGCGTGGGTTATGATTATGACTCTAACTGTGTTTCCATAGCGTAGGAAAGTATAAAACTACCAAAATTACTAACAAAACACAAACATTTTTGGTTTGCCTCTAGCGCCAAACGTCAACATATTTAGAATTTTCTGAAAACCATAAACAAAAACAACGGTTTTTGTTTTCTGAATAGAAAACGATATATTATATATTTACTTATCAAACAACATTGGAAATGTTTAAATATTGCATACGATTTTATTGTTTGCATTTCATAATTTATTTACAATATTTGCATGTTAATATTTGCTTACACCTCGTTGTTGTTTAATTAGGACAATTCTATGGTGTTTATATAAAACAGGAGTTGCCAAACTCCTTGATAGTCCAAGCCATTTTTTCCTAATATTACGATATGGACAACCGCAATTAAATACGCATTTAAAGTATATTAGCTAATTTTCCTTAAATCAGAGCTCTAATACTAATCCAAATATGAGAAGATTACATTTATCAGGCTGTAGATTGGCCATCCCTGATATATATCATTTCAAAATAAGTTAAAGTTGTGTTCTATATTAAAACACGTCTGAACGCGCTTGCTCAATCCTTGTTTGCACTGTTTTTCTATATTTTTTTATGAATATGGTTGATTATTTCTTTTTTGTTACATTTAGTGCCTTATTTAGATGCAATTATCTTCGGTATTGCTTAGATATATATTAAGTATTTTTTGTGTGTTTAGTGTCTATTGGATGTTTTTCTTTTGTTTTACTTCCAAAGGTTATGTTGTTGGCTTGTTTGTGGAAAAAAAAGCAAAAAATAATAAAGTTCAAGTTACACTGTAGGTATTAAAAGCATATATATATATAGGTAGTCTGTTTGTTATGAAGCGATAGAGCAACAACAAGAAAAACGTTTGATGGATGAAAAAAGTTAACACAATCATTTTTAGCTAATTGATGGATTGTATTGCTTTCTAAACTAGATTATAAATAACTACAGAAATCAATATGAAACATGTAGGTAATAAGTTTTTTGTTTTAATTTTTTTTTTGTTATTTACAATGAAAAAACACCCTGGCCATCAATTGTTTTTATTTTCCAAACAAATAATTAAACGTTCAATTGTTTCCATGGCCAACTTGAATTTAACATTTCGCCATTGTCTAAACTTTGTATGTAAACATCATTAGTAAATTGTTTTGTTTTTGGATTTTAGTTTTAGTTTTGTTTGTTTATTGGTCCTCCTCTTTTGTTTCTTTGTGAATTTAAATTATTATGTCAAAAGTTAATTGTCCAATACAAAGAGTTGTGTATATATTTTATTTGTGTAATAAGTTTTTATTGATTTTCTTGGTGAAAATATTAATTAAACTGAAGCATTTCACTCGATTGAAAACAATTGTGCGTGGTTTTTGGTTTTTGATAAAAATAAAATTGATTGCAATTGGAATAAAGATGTCGATTTCTGCTGTTGACATATATATCCATTGTCCACGAGCGAGTACAATGACATATAACGTACATTATTGTATTGAAACCTCAACTCAATACGACCTGATCTAGTAGTATATTTCAAATCGTAGTGATGGTACATTAAAACCGCACATGTTCGAGTAGAATTCTGCGACATATGTGTATTGTCTTCCTCACGTGCGCCTCCACTTGAGTTGCGAACATTCAGAAACAAGCCAGAAACTGAAACCATATAGTGAAAAGCAGGAAACTCTCGCTAAAATTACGAATAGATACGATACATCAACGTGAGTAACATTTCAATTGTGATACACTATAATTTTATACTGGGTCTTAGATATTTTAATATTTATTTATTAATTTAAAAAAATAATGAACAATCATATTTAAGTTAGTACAAAAAATTTAAATTTTATATATAATTGATACATAAATTAAAAGTTAGGAGACGGTAGAATTGTATTTTGAGACAGAGATTGAGAGGCGGCGACGTGTACAGTGCATCGAATGCACTTGGTGCTTGCTGGTTTGGGTTGGGTACGGAGGTGGCATGGCGTCGTCGGCGTCGCAACGTTCATAGTCGCTTCGTTATCGTCGTCGTCGGCGGCCGTGGCTGGCTGGCGGGCGGCGAGGCGAGTGGGATTGCGCGCGCGGGGATTCTTGAACGCGTGTGATCCGGCAACCATTCTCTAAACATCCGCCGCACGTGACGGGCCGAGCGACGACGCGCTTTTACACCTCGTGCTCGGAACTCACTCGACACTACACAACAAAAACAAAACTTTACAATAAACAATTGATCGTCAATAAACTTAAAAGTGCGTGCGTTCTGGATCATCGGGACCAAAATAACGATTGATTACATTTTGAGCTCAATAAATATTTATTACTATCTTATATTAATTATAAGATCATTTTGGGTACGTTTAATTTTTGTTAACTATCATTGTCCCCTTCACAAACATTCTTATTCCTAAAAAATTAAATCTTCACAAACGGGTACGAATTATTTCAATTTGTGCACTTCCCGACCACAAAACCCTTGACACTACAAGGACTTAGTAATTTTAATTTGTTTCACACTCTCCTTATTTTACCCCATCTTAGAATGGATGTTGGTTGTTATTGTTGTCTACACTACTAACACCTAGGTGTCGTGCTTAGTGTAAGTCCTCAAGGTGCAATTCGCTTTAAATGTTTTCTTCTGAGTGTTTGGTGTAAACAGCGACCCTTAACGCTAACCCTTGCGTGTTTTGTACGGTGTTAACCTGTATACATAAAGATAAATGTTTACATTAAACCAAATGTTTGTTTATTTGGCATTAAAATTAATTTTAGTGCTATTTGCAACCAAACAAAAATTACTTTTGTTTTTTGATTGTTGGTTAGGTCAATTTAAGTCTAAACTTTTGTTTTTGAGTTGCAAAACTCGAGTGACAATGAATTTGAACATATTTTAAATAAACGAAACGCGTCTTGTGGTTGGTGGCTTGCCAATATTTATCTTCGGCTAAAAATAAGCCTACGATGTTTATTGTTTATTCAATGATTCAGTATTATTACACTTTTGGCGGACTTGGTATTGAATATTTGATATATAATTGGGGACTTGTGTTATGTGGCCTATATCAAAATAAACATTAAATATTTTATTGCAAACACTCGTAAAATTTCGTTTTTTTGTAATAGTAAATAAACATTTAAAAATTTAATAAATAAAATATGTGTTGCAATAAAGTTGTATAAAGTTGCAAACTTTTTATTTTTATTAATTAAAATGTTTATTTGGTTCATCAAATTTAATTAACAACAGAACGAAAAGTTTTTATTAGATTTTTAGTTTAAATAAATAAAATTGATGTAAACACAATTTTAATTAAATCATTATTGAAACGTAATAATTTTTAAATAAATTTAAACGACAATAAATTATAATTCTAATATTATGTAGGTATTGATAATCTGATTACAATTTAAATCATGTATGAAGTGCTCGTTTATTATTGTTATTAGTTATAGTAGAAACATCAATTAATACATGATATCACTTCAATACCACTTGATAACCTGTTAATGGCAGTTATATCTCGGCATTAAAACATAAACCCTCTTGTCACAATTTATCAAATTAATCCGGATATTATGGCTTGAATGAACATTATTAGAGTTTATGCCACGTGCAGCTTAACACCACAAAACGAGATATTCTCCAATTAAAATAGGAGCTAGGTTTGTTGCTAGAAAATTCAGACCAGCATCAACAAAACGAACTAAACACTCAATCTAATAATTCTATATTTTTTGATACCAGTAGCCAATACGGGAATAACTCTCATAAAAGCAGCAAGAGAGTTCAATAACAGAATCTCAAATGCCAAGCGTCTAGAGTCTTGAGAATCTTGTTGGATATATTTTTCAGTTATAGGTACTCGTATTTGTCGTATTAGACATCGGAGTTGTATCGATTTTCTTATTAAACGTGATACTACCCTTGTTATCTTGATATGTGAGTGGTAATTTATAATGGATATTGTCATATTATTCCTTGTCATGTTGTAGTTTCGGATGTTTGTTTTTTAACTTTCCCGGAAACTGCATCATTCGAACCACATCCATTATAGATTTTTTGAAGTGAACCATCATTTGTCAAAAATGACCAATTTTATATCAATAACACTAACTGTACAGTTTTTTTTAAATAGTAGCTATCTATGTTAGGTTCAATTTGAATAAAACTTTGTTTGTTAACTAGTTCTCAATGATGTCAGGGATGAAATCCAAAAATCAATTTCCACATTCTAATGAGAAAATAATAGCACTCACTGCCACGTGTCTCTCTGTATTAGACTCATGTCGAAGACTATAGACGCAAAATAGATCAAGCTGTTAATTAAGCTTTATGACAGTTCCGTATTCCGTGCAGTCTTGTTTATTCCCAGTGTTCATTTCCACTTTGACCTTGCCAAACTACTGAACTATTGAACTTGTTCTTGCTCATCCTGCCATCGAAACACATAAAATCTATACGAGTACCACAACGTTTCAAAACTTTTTGCGAACTTTTACCCGTATTTTAAAGAGATACAACAACAAGTAACCAGAAACTCCAATAATTAGTACTTAATAACCATTAGATATATGACTACACCACTACAATGATGCCGACCTATGTATGTATCGATTGATTAAAGAAAGTCATTTTAAGATAAACATAATTTCAGATTGCGTCGTCAATTAGTTGTCGATGCGAGTTTGCTATCAATTTCAAGATTGGTAACTTAATATCGAATCCATAATATCCGTTAATTATTTACCAAAATATAGATATAGAGTGATATAGGGCACGAAACTGAAGGGAGACTAAGTCATTGCAGGGACATTGACAAATTGTATTCTGACCGAGCGGCCAATATTTTTATTGGTTCACAAAGAGTGTAGTATTGTGATTGTGTTAGTGTTAGTGTGCTCTATTGTGCTCAAAATGCATTAGATATTAATGTCACAAAATACATTTATTATTTAAAGAGGAACGTTTTAGTAGTTTCTTTTTAGTTTGTTATTCCGGGCAAGGTTGTACCTACTTTATCACAATTTAAACTCATTATAATTTTAATTGCAATTTCATTCAAAATAATAATGAAAATATATCAGTAAGTTTCTCCATACGTTCATTCGGAGTTTAATTAATAAGTTCAACGTTTAATTGCATCGTACAAGTAACCAAAGTCGATATAATGCATCCGTTTAGTTTGAAATTGCGGTTTGAAATTGCTACAACAGTTGGGCATGGTTTATTTACTAAGGGGTTGTAATGAGTTCAGAAATATTGTTCACAACGTTACCATTAGCTTACTAAACTATCCGCAGAACATACATAATTTCTGCCATTTTGAATAACGAAATCATAAATTTATAACCACACATAATACCTACACGAACTTGTTTGGATTTCAAATTGGTTCAATTGTTTTGAATTTATTACAAACATATTTTGTACATTATCAACAACATTTAAATTTATTAGTTGAGTATTTAGTTAATACTAATAACGTTGGGTATTAAAATATGAAGAAATTACTGAAAATACTGCATTGGCAATAATCCAAATTTAATTCAATTGGCAGCAATTGATTATAGTAATTCTAAATAGAGTTGATGCTTGCAACTGTGTTTCGCATGCCAAATTCCAAGTATCTCTTCTCATGATTTTGTTATTGTGGAGCAGTTACTGCATCATAACGTGTATATTACCTATTAATTAACGTTCGGCTACCTAGTAATTAGTTATGCATTGAACATCAATTCTTAGAATTAATTCGAGTCATTTCCATTACATGCTTGGTGGTAAAAGCGAACTTTAGAATTTAAATTATCGTACATTTAGTCAATTAAATAAAAATAATATAAAAAGAACAGCACAGAAATTAAAAACTAATTTAAAGTTGATGTGAAAGTATGCAACCAAATATACATCACATACAAAAATCAAAATTTATATATTTGTTTATTTACTATTTCCCTTACAGTAAATACTATCAGAAACAAAATTAAATTTTATTCTTTAATTTACTTATTTTTATTTTTATTTTTATTTTTACGAATAAACATTCTGTATAATCATTTTTTTACTGCAATTGCGACAATTATCTTCACGATTATTTAAGGATTTGATCACGAACAATGTGTAGATACATGATTTTATTTGAAAAGTTCGTTAATTATCCTTTTCGGCTCTGGATAGCTCTGGATTCTGCAAGTAGTAGCAAAGTTTTAGTTAATTATCGCCCGGATTTGTCATAATTCGTCGAAAACTTTTGCGTCTATTTAATTATATTTGTTTTGGGGGTACGCAGCAAAGGAAGTGCTTTGTCGGCGCACTGTAGTAGTGTTGGAGCTTTGTGGAAAATTGGCTTTGAAAGGAAATTGCCTCAATGTCATATCGAGCTAGCTAATATTGAGTGCCATTGAACGCGAACCACTCCCAGTCATCGAGAGCTTGATAACTGTGTAACTCTCTAACAAAAAGCTTTTTAATGATTTCATCATACTCCATTGCAACGATACGCATTTATCAGGAAATTGAGAATTTAATTTACAATTGAAAACAATTAGTTATTATTAATATTTTTAAACATTATTTTTTTAATAGTGACATTTTTAATAAAAGTATCTAGGTTTTAAAATACATAACCTAATGTGCTCGGAAATATTTGTTTGAAAAATTGATATCGAGCACGCAGAATAAAAAATGTGAAGAGAATGGATATAACACCGGCGAAAGCAAGCGTAAACAAGAAGGAATCGTGTTGGTAACAAGTATACACGTCTAACGTGGTTCTAATAAGCGTGATGGTGGCGGCGTCTGTAACAATTTGAAATAAAAGAAAAACTAACAACGCAAAACGAAGGACAAGAAATGAGAAAAAAACTCTTGTTTGCATACGCCGCTGGGTGGGTGCGCGTGGCTTTGCTCGTATTTTATTCGTGCGAAGTCAACGAAGCGTACCAAACAAGTCACATTTATCACGAACGTACTCATGCGTTTTCTTTCATATTTTCAATATATTCAGTTTCCTGAACTTGACTTGACTTGCCAATATAGAATTAGACTTTTTGTGGGAATAAATGTGAAATTATAGATGGGATTTGCGTTTATGGTAAATTCGATGAAATTTACTAGAATTTGAATTTTAGTTTTAGAAGAAACAAGTTTGATTTATTCAGTGAAGTCTTAATTTTAACTTTATTTCTTTGTTTGTAATTTAAGCATCAATTGTTCAACATCTATGAATGACACGTAGAAGCATGAACATTTAAAATATTTTATTTGTGACTGACATTACATTTACAATGATGTAAATTTAACTAAAGTAAGGGTTGTTCAACAGGTTAACATTAATATTTTATAGAGTTAAAAAATGTGTGTCTACGTACAACAAAAAATGCATTAAAGTTTTTAACTTTAACAAAAACTATTATTGTGATATATATCTATAATATAAAGTGACCTAATCAAATTTTTATTATTTTTATTTTATCTTACTTTTACACTAAACAAAATTGAACTTTTTGCATGAAAATGTTTTTGCGATAAACATTCATTTGTTGTTGTTTTGACCGAAAACTGTTTTCAGTTTTCAGTTTTATATTGTTTGCCACAGTGTGTTATCTCCAACTCCGTAATTGTTTATTCATTCGCAGTGACCGTTTCACTAAAACCTTTTGCTCCCCCTGAAGCCTACAACGCTTTAATAAAACATGTTGCATCATTCTGGGCAAACTTCACGTTCGCCCAATATTTTTTATTGTTTCCGAACATGTCTGTAACACAACAAATACACTGTCTGGGAGTTTACATTTTAAAGATCGGCTGTCGAAGCTTTGACACATGTAAATATATTAATACCCTAAAAAGAATAGAGTGGTAATTGTATAAAAAGTCTAAAAGCAAAAGAATCAGTCATTTGGGAACTGAGAACAACGGAATATATGTCTTCCACTCTGCTACAGGTTCATACATTTTTAAATATTTACCGCAAGTACTGATCGATTTTCGATATTTGGACATCATTTTATCGTTAAGTAGTGGTATATTTATTGATGTGTGTGCATGTGTAATATAATTGAATACTTTTCAACTTGTAGATTGTTATC
Organism: Atheta pasadenae; assembly: GCA_030264155.1. Lineage (NCBI taxonomy): Eukaryota > Metazoa > Arthropoda > Insecta > Coleoptera > Staphylinidae > Atheta > Atheta pasadenae. The sequence goes on along the minus strand of JARJDS010021553.1, from coordinate 15,452 downwards.
ATTTACATTAGCAATTTGATATGTTTAGTTTTTTTTCCGTATTATTATTTTTTTAAGATTTGAAATAAAACTACTGATTTCAATGACTAAGCCAAGGCCAATTTTATATGACATCGCCCTATGACAACCACATGGTTATTCTTTTGCTTTTCTGAAAATTTCATGATAATTGGTTAAGCCGTTTCGGAGCCCATGTGGAACATACACACAAAAATACATATTTCCACTTTTATAAATAAAAAGATCATTTCTGTTCTTTTTGTCCCATTTTAACGTCATTTTTACGAAATTTTGTAATTCGTTTCATTTTGTTTTAGTTAAAGTTTTTATTTAAAAAGTAAAAAAAAACAATTATTAAAATTAACTTTTTAAATTTAATTTCTACCTAGTTTTTCTTACTGAACGAAAACCTTACTTTGTTAAGTAGAATCTCAAGTCATTTTAAAACCAATTGCTCTTCATTAGACTTGCATTATTCTTCTTAAGCTTTGTGGTGAGGTTGACTCTAAAAGAAAAAAAAAACAATAAATATAGCAACTTTGCAAGTAGTAGACGCTGCTTGTGTTAAACGTGTTAAAACTCTTAGCCAAGTTACAACTTTATTCGCAAGTGGCGTCGTATAGCCCAAAGAAATTTGTTTCACTTATATCTTTTTTCTTTGAATTTTCACCACGCGGATACAAAGCTTGGTGGTTTTTTTTCTTCTCATGCAGAGAATTTATGTTTTACGTTTTACCTTTCTGTAGTTCTTTGAGTTTATTTTCCGTCTTTCGGTTTGAGTATGTTGAGATTCTTTTTGGTCGCATTCATGCTTTCATTCTGCGCAAGTTACAATCTCTTCGGTTCTGTCAGCACGAAATTGGCCATCGTAATTCACAAGCTGTGCAGGCTCTCGTTGCTTGTGTGTTTATTTTATTTCCGTGCGAAAAAGATTTGTTTGTGTTATCAACGTCGAGTGTGCCGTGCGCACATTCATCACGATCTTTCCGCGCTTTTGATGGTTTTCGAGTGTAAAATGTTATTCGAAATGAGATTAAATCGAAATGAAGAAATGAAGGGAAAAAATTATGAAGGCGGATACGCTGCGAATGTCGGCGATAGACATGAACGGGCTGTGTTTCGATGTGGAAAGACGATTAATATAATTATATCTTCTATCTTTTATTTGAAGAGTGGAAACTTGGAAAATTACTCAAATCAACTGCAAAGTTATTTTAACCGTGAAGATAAATTAGATTTGTTTTTATTACTTTAAATTAATATTTACGAAAATAATAATTTGATTGCGTTTTCTATTAAATTTGTGGGTTTTATCAAAATAATTAATTAGTTAATTTATTTAGTACTTACGAATTTGCTTTGGCCAATTATTATGTAAATTATTTAATCAACTCTCCTTGTATAATCTTAAAAAATTAATTAATCTATTGTCCCAACACCAAATTCCACGATTATTGTATCATTGTTATGTGCTAAATAATTTAGTCCAAAGTATAGAACGCTCTGTTATTGTATACATGATTATGCAGGTACTCCTCGGTTCGCGGGGCGCACGGAGCGTGAATGAATTTACCTAGCATTGAACCCAAATTGAATCACTGCGGTTCGGCATACTCGGTGGTCTCATTATCAAACGCACATTTTCATCAAGTGATGTTATTGTTCGTGGGATGCTTTCGGCGTAGTGGGCCAATAGTAGCGTCAGGTCTCCATGCTCGAATGCATGCGACGCGCGTTTGCGAAATTCAATTGTCAGTTAAATTTACGCTGTTTTATCAGATATACCCCAAATTGTTTAGCAATGGAGTCCAACACGTATTTTGTAATTAACGTTTAATGGCTTGAATAATTCATCAGGGCGACTTTGTATCGTTTTCTGATTGACCTTAGAGAATCACTGAATTGATTCAAATATGCATCAGTTGTTTCAGTCTCAATTAAAGTGTTCAATTTTAATTTTTACCTATTGGAAATTTAGGTCAATGATATATTGATTATGGTTTAATTTAAAATTATTAACAACATTTATTTGTACTTACTCATTAGGAACTTTAATAAAATTAAAATTAAAAATATCACCATTGGTATTTTAAAAACTGGACGAAATAAGTGGTTTGTTTGTATCATATTTTTGGTAAATTTAATAAAACAAATGAACAACTTATACTGCGTTATTATTGGCAAACTAGGCTGGGTGATCCAATCACAGCGAATTGTTATACTCATTTGTTTGTTTGTTGATATGCCAACTTTTTTTTTAAAGCACTTGACATGGGACCACTTTTTCTTGGTGTTAAAACAAACTTTATGATATTAACGGCACAATAAACGCATCGAAAAAGTAAATTCTACAAAATTTTCCATGTTTGCTCCAATCCTTGAAAATAATATGTAAATAGTTAATGCATAATAATTATGCTCATGACACCTATCACACAAACTCTATGGTATTCGAGTATACAACCATCTCATACCACTTCATCTGTTCTCAAACAATAAGCGCCTGATGACGAGTGTGTGCCTGGCTTTGGTATGTCGAGGCTTTTAATTAAATGCTAATCAAAGTGATAAAGCGTGTCTGGTTCAAAATTACATTCATCAAATCGGTGATTTTCACCTAATTTCTCTAACTCTTGTTTTAGAATTATTTCCACTATGGTTTTGGTTGCGTTTCAACGCAATGGTTGAATAATTACTCTAATTCAAGCATTACTGGACATTGGTGACATTGTGACGTCATATGACGATATTAGTAACCATTAACGTACTTGTTGGTTTGTTTTACTTTGTACAAGTTGTTCAAATGCCATGTACATACTAGGATATTAGTGCTTTGAAATTCTATAGAGGGTACTGGATGAATAGATGACTGGAGAGTTGTCCATGTCGTCGCTCTTGTTATTAATTATTTTTGAGTAAAGGTGATCATCCATGATAAAGTTTAACCAGCAAATGGTATTACAGACTAATTGTCTTTAAAAATCATTGATTGGTCTAGTTATTAAATAAAACAAAAGTAAACTTTATGAATGTATTTTGTTTGTTTTTCTTTTGTTTACGTCAATATGACAACTACGGCCAAAGCCTTCTTGTTGGTAAATAACTTTATATATTCAACAATGCAATATATTCAATTGTTTTTTCCTTGAGAGCTTGTGAACACCAACGAACAATACAAAAATAAATATTTCAATTTGAGTATGTAACTCCTTTATTTTTGATTCATACATAAGGTAAATTATTAATATAAGTATTAATAACAATAATATTTATAATAATAAAATTAAATTGTAAGGTATATATAGGTTTATTTTTATTAGAAAATATTTGTGATTGTGAACGCACTAAAAAGTATGTAGTGTGTGATCAGTTTAATTTGTAAATACGCGTGACTAAATTAATTAACGATGAAAGTGTTGGCATCGGGCGTCGACCGTTCCGTGTATATGTGTGCAATGCAATATTATACAACTCACGGTTATGAATGTTAATGTTAAAATTGTGACATTTGCACCGCCATATTTAATTAATTAAATAATTGCTGTTATGTCACAAAAGTTCAAAGTGGGTATGACTTTGTGACTCGGTAGTATAAGTTATAATAGAAGTTGATAAGAATAAAAAAATATTAAAACGAAAATGTACTCGAAATTAAAAATTACTTTCACAAAAAAAAACTCGTTACGTTTTTCTGTAATTTTTTGGCGAAATATAAATTGAGTTTGTTTTAATGACTTTTATTGTAAAGTAAATTAAATTCAGCATCTGGATTCGTGGTTTTTTTAGTTCTAGATGAATTCCCGATGATTTTTTTTGATATTGAAAGGAAATTATTTCATTTTCGTTTATTTTATTTGGAAATTTTTGTATTCTTCATTGAATATTATTTAGATTTATTCCGGACTGCGTGTATTGATTTCTTGGCGTCATGTTTAGATTTGATTTCAGTCATACTTTTAGTTCGTTTTTGAATCAATGGTATTTTCACAAATTAAATCTGAACGACTGTTACAATTTGTGAATTGTGCAAATTGGCGATTTTATTTAGTCATTTCGATATTTTATGACTTCATAAATTCAATTTTAGTTTGACGTCAAATATAAAATGACGAATAAATTCATGGTATGATGGTATAAATGCATTAAATGCAACGGTAAGCCAGTTTGGTAAATAAAATAGAAAATTGCATTTTATTGACTTGATTCATCGAGTTTATTAGCGTTTTATTAGCGACGTTATTACGCCATTGCTTCGAAATAAACATACTGAGCTCTGTGACTTGACTTGACTTCTCCCCCCTCTGTTACTTTTAATGTGGCGCCATGTTTACTTGACTTTGACTCAACGCTGGGCACCAACACAGTGAGTGCATTCACGATCACCTGATTGGTCGTGGCGTGCAGGTATGTTTGCGCATCAGTGCATTGGAGTTGACTCGACTTAAGTCACTCACGCCTGCTTTGTTTACATTTGCGAGTAACAGTACCAGTTCACAAAGTAGTGTCTAACGGTGTTTGACATGTTTCTTATTCTTACTCACTCACACGGTGAGAGTTTTGTAACCAAAAAATTTTACGTTTAGTTTATAATGTTAAGTGTCTAATTAAAAAAATAAACAAAAACCGTTTAGTGTTTATTGTGTTGTGTTGTTTTTTATTATCAAACTTTAACTATAAATAATAATGATGAACCTCAGCAGACATAGGGAATCGATTGTATCAACATTGTCTACGAAACAAACGTATGTAGTACCTTACTGTAATATTAAATTATTTATTAGAAACTATTATTTTATTCATATAATTAAAAATCAATAATGTTACCTTAAGCGGTGCATTATATAATGGGAGTTATCGTTAAAGAAATTCAAGAATATAAACTGGTGCATAATGGGAATAAAAGCCCATTAAAGGAACAAATCATGTCTTTGCAGAAGGCTTGTAATAAAAAATGCATATAAATTGTTGGTTTTATAATATGTCTTTTACTGTACTGGATTTAATATTAATCCTTTCAGTATTTTAGGCTTTCTTAGTTTTTCTAGACTAATTTATTTATTTTTGTTACTATATTTTTTAATAATGTATGGTAATGTTTTTATGTACAAAATAGTTAAAAACTCAATGGTAATTACAATAAAGTGATAATTAGAGAGTAATTATTGGGGTTGGTTAGAAATAAATGTCATACTTAATAATTAGGGGTGATAACAAGGTCACTGGTTAGTTTGATAAAATAAAATTGGGTTAAAGCTTTGGAGAAATATTTAAATTTGTAATTATAGTTTGCTGATAGATTGTATTTTTCCAACACACGTTGAAGTTCCTATTTTATTAAATAATAAATTGATTTAACATAGTGAATGATAATTCTCATATGAATGGTGCCAACTAGTTGTTGCGCCGGTGACAATATTTATTTATTTTACTTCTGATTAATCGATTCATCATGTTCTCTATTTGATGTTAATTCATGACATGAAATTTAACCTGCGGGAATTTATAGTTAAAGGTTAAATTTGCAAAAAAGTTTTAACAAATACGACCTCTAAAAAGAAATTACAGTTTGTCTAAGGAAATTTCATCTAGTTAACGATTACTATTTAGTAATTATAAGTCTTTTAATATTTTTGTTTAGTTAATTTTTAAAGATATTTAATGAAGGATATATTAAGTAAAACTGTATATAATTTTTCATTTACTCTTCCTTTTGTAGTGTCCTAAATAAACTTTTTATACTTGAAACTTAAATATAACCTTCAAATATTATGTCAAGACCTCATACAAAGCATAGGTTTTGTACACTCTTGAATTCCACTTGTTTTATTTTCAAGGTAATATTAGTTTAGGCTATACAAAATTACCCTATCTTATATACCTTATATAATATTACCTTAACCTCAAATTTTCAATATTTAAACTCTTGGATATTTTATGTTCGATATTCTATTCATACGCGTATTCAATAATCCGTCCGTCGCTGTTCAATTACTCGTTTTTCATCAACCTGCTGCCGCCTGCCTGAAAATATACTCCAAACTCTACAACTCTATCACAGAATACCTTTGTCGCGGCAACAAAAGCCACGAAGTATATACAGCGAGAGTACGCAAACGCAATAATAAAGCCTTCGGTTGCGAGGTAATCGCGTGCGCTTTATACGTTAAATAAAAAAAGAAAAAATGCGATCGTTGCTACTGCTTACATCCCATACAGCTTTTCATCCTGTAGCCACGAACGATTTTCTTTCTTTTCTTCCTAGAGTGTAGTATGAACTCCTTCTGCGTAAGAAGTGCTATTGCAACAATGTTGTACGCATCTCAAGACTCCAAGCATGTCTTTGCATGAACTCGCGCAATATTACATGCGCATTGAACCATGACAATGTTGCTTCAGAACAGACTACGAAGAATGTGGTTGGAAAAGAGCTCCAACATAACAAAAAACTGAAACACTAAACATAAAACTTAAAACGTAAAACACAACGTTTGCGTTCCAAAGGTTTTAGAGAAATAAAATTCAAAAGTACGGAAGTTTAAAACAATAAAAAAAGGAAACGGGCATTTTGGTTTTCACAATCGTCACCACCCTAAGTTGTTTTTTTTTATTGCAAGGATATGCATACAAAGCAAAGAATTGAAGAGTTCCAGTCTTTAAAAGAAATGATGATCGTGCATCGTTTGGTTTAATAATGGCTATATCGTTTGAGTATATCCACACAATTCTAAATCTAATGCGAGTTTGTGGAGTTTGCAGAGTTGACTGATCCGTAATGTCTTCAGCTATAAAGTAAACACGTTTTACAATGTTTAACAATGTATAAGACTAAACAACAGCAAAATACTCACCGTACATTCATTTTTTTTCTAAATTAGTTATTAAATAAATGTTACGTTTTAATTATTTTAAAAGTTTGATGACGTGACAACATCTTGATTCCCATCACGTGCCATAGTTTAATACTGTTGTAATCGATTTTAATCATTACATGACGACGTGTCCTGCACACTTAGTCGTCTTGATTAATTTATTTTATTTGCGCAATTTAAATTCAATACGTACCTAAGTCGTATAGCTGTATAACTAATTATATTAATAATATCTACATATAGGTGGTCATGTGATCGCATGTCCCATTAATACCTCTGTCACAAATTAATTCGCACCGGGTTGCCTATTGTGTTATTGACCTATTTTAGGGCTTTACTAACCACATGCTTGTGATGGTTCAGTTATTGTATGCAATTAGAACAATCCTGTTGGTCACAGTCCACAGTCAGATAGGCTAATTAGTTCCTGGGTTTGTTCCCGTATGCAAATGCGATGAGGGTTTATGGTGTGAATTAAAAAGGTCAAAGGGCAAACAAGTATATAAATATATGGATAGTTTTAGTTGGAAATATCATAGGAAAACTGTTGAATAATATGAAAATTTATTCATATTGTAGTATAAAAATAGAAAATTTTATTATTTTCATTATCCAAATTGTTTATTGATGAATTGGCTACTTAGATGTCTTTCAAAAATAGGATTAGTGTAGTTGGATAATTAGTGATAAAATAATAAAGTTAGTTTTACGGGTTGTGTTTTTCACAATCAAAAATTGCTTTTAACTTTATAAGCACACAAATAAAGGAGACAAAGGGGATACTTTATTGGTATCATTTAAAAATAAGGTCAATAACATTAGATAATTATTTCTGGAATAGTGAAGAATTTTTATATTGACCTTATAGTCAATTATCCGTACTAATAATTAACTAACTAAAATATTTATTAAAAAAATGTTGCATTAGATCCGAAATATAATGAAAGACCTACTCTTTAAGAATAGATAAAAATAACTCTGGGTATATTCTTGTATATTTAAAAACATAGATGTCTACATTATTTTATAAACTTGCTCGTTATTCTAGAACAAAATAAAAAGAAATTAATTTAAAATGATTGCACTGTGCTTTTAATTTGAAATTCACTATATATCACAAAACTTTTTAAATTAATAATTCTTGGTAAAGTACCAACTTATTTCAGTCACGTTTCGTTAAAACTCTAAAAGTCTAAAACAATTTGAACAAAAAAAATATCATTAACTTTAGATCATGTTTCGTGGAATAAAAATATTCATACTTAGCTGACGTTTACGCAAATACGAGTTGGGAGCAATTTTGCAACCAAAGCTTAAATATAACGAGCTTTCCCTCCTCTTGTCAGTGGTGGCAACCGCCAGTGGGACGTATCCTGGGGGTCGTGTTTGTGTTGGCTGTGTGCAGGTGAGATATTCATGATGCGAAATCGCTTTCCGCAGCAATTTAGTTATAATCTTCAGCCTAACGACACATCGAACATCGGGGCGCGCGCTTGCACTTAGATAACGACGCTTATATTATCGATTCTTGTTCATGTGCACATGGACATATACAGTGAGGAGTATATAGTAGATTAAAATGACGTTTGTTCGGATCTTTCTTCTTCTACTTCTGAGTTTTCTTGTTTTTCTTGTGTTCGTTGTGCTTCTTCCATTTGCTGAGTACTCATTTTCAGGTTTTACTTTTATCATCATCGAAATGAGTTAGTAAATAGTTTGATGCAATAGTTTGGGGATGGGGATGAGGAATTTTATTTGAATCATTCAATGTTAGATTAAATTGGAAATTTTGAGATTCACAATGATAACTCTAACACATTAAATGTATTTTGTTGATTCTAACCTAACATATTCCCTGCGGTGCGCTTGTGGACTTTAGTAACTTAGATAAATCGCGTTGTAGGTAGGCGGCAGTTCCACAGACAAACAATCTTCGTGGGGAAATCACTGATGGAGATGTTGGTTTGCGCTTTGGCAAACAAATCAACTAGAGACTTGGCGTGGTGGCGCCGGACGAACAGACACTTCAACATTTATCAAACATGTGCATAGAAACTAACACGTTTTCGTTAAGTTAAAAAAAATTCTAGGCTTCTAGGCTATCTACTAAGGTTTACTATATGCAACCAAGACTACACCAACGTATTTAGTATAATAGTTCCAAATATTCATTCATAGATAGCGCCATTTAGTTTAAACAATCAAATTATATTACAATCCATACTGGTTTTGTTTTTTATAGTTTTGTATGGTCTGAATTTTAATTCCAATTACTATTTCTAGTCGCTGCTAATACCTGAACATTGCACTTGTTGTGCTACACTGTCACGGATTGACGTGTTAACGTTTTCATTAATTGCGAGTGCAAAGTGCATATTCATTATATATTCGTTACATCAAGCAGTCGGAAGCTAGTAAAGTACTAATAGAATTGCTTTCGCAATCAACGCTGTGTAACTGTAAAATTCAAGCTTTACTTACTTCGAAAGCATTACTTTCACAGATACAAAACAAAACTGAATATTAAAGTTACACAAACTTTATAGAAATGCATTTAGCTAAGCTGTAAATTAATAAACAGTGCAAAGGCGTTGCGAAAACGCGAAATTATTTATTAACTGCTCTCAATATTCTTTGAAAAACTTTGAAAATGGTTCGAAAACATTAAAATTGTATAAATCGTAACTTTGCAAATATCCAATTATCTATCTTTCGCGCTTTATTGCTTTTTCCATTTTGGTTTTCATTTAAATCCAATAAACAATTCATACATCATGATTTCTTTGCCAGAGTTGCGCTCCCCATTTCAGTGGGGTGCACTGGAATTGAAGCTGTAAATGTAGCTGTAACATTAAATCATTTATATCCCATCAAGTGTTGTTCTCAGTGGAAACATTTTTACATTTTTGTTTTGCATTTTCACGTGTTTGGTGTGCTTTGTATGTATGACTTGTAACAAAATAACCTTCTATTGTTCTGCTTCATTTGTTTCTGGTGTTTCTGGTTTGTTGATGGATAATTTAAATGACGTTTTTGTCATTGTGCTTTTTGTGTAATGCACAATATGTGTTTGATGGTAAATTATTTAGACATGGGTATTGAATTGTGCTTTATGTTGGCGTGATTTGAAAATTAAGGTTCAGGTCAGCTATGCTTTTCTGCTCTGACAAACACCTGCGTGGCCACAGGTTATAATAAATGCATGCAATTACATTACATTGAGGCAATTACTGATTGCAAATATACTGTATGCAACCCAGTGAACATTAGATTTTGATTGATTGATTGTTGGGTTGATAAATTTATCAGTAGATGGCGGGCTTCTCTTTTCATTAAAATTTAAAACAAAATTAAGCAAATATATTCTGTTATTTGTAGTTATAAGTTATGAATATCAAAGGTTGCAAAAATAAATTACAATGCCCTATTAGATCGTTTTGTAATATTTGTTGCTAAATGTGGCAATAGATGGCGCGCATAGGATGAAAATGAGAACAATACGTAAAAATGCGTTTTAATAATACAAAGGGCTAATGTCTAGATTAGTAGTTCCATCATGTACTACATGATGTTATTCTTGGTCCTCATTGAAGTCAACATTGATACTTGTGCCGATTTTCTGTGCTGTACGATCCTTGATGCACACAGTCCTAATGAATGCACGCAGTTAGCAATTTGTTCTGTTTGTGCATGTACGTCTACCAGCGCGATGCTTTCATGTCTTGTCTCGCATGCCGGAAGCATGAAATTTGGTCCTTCTTCAAACCGCACACTGTGTCGCTTGTCGTACCCTAATCAACCGTCTACCTAATCACCTAATCTAATTCAAGCCTGGTTTGAGTGATTTAACTTTCTCACTGAAAGCCATGTTTGTTTTTTTGTGAAAATTATAACATTTTTCAAGCTATTTGTCTTAATTAATTTTTCGTTTTAATTAAAAAAGTTTATTTATGCCGCGTTATAATTTTTATGGTGGAATTTTCCTAAAAATTCTAAAAATTGCAAAAATTTGTTCGTCAGCTACGTTTTGGCTGACACACGAGCTAGTTATGTCGATGTACTTCTTCCGTCTACACAATCTGCGCCGCGAGGATGACAAAAAGCGCGCGCGCGCCCAACAAAAGCGAAAAGGATTCGCGCGCTATGCAAACGCAGGACTCACGCTGGCGCCGAGTCGTCTCTTCGAGCGGCCGCCACTCACGCCGTCAGACTCTTTGGATGAAGTGGCTTTCCAAATACCAAGGTGAATTTCTGTTTTATTCACTATATTACTCAAAAAATATTTATTATAGTTTTTATGTTTTCAACACATTTCTTTTGTTCCTGAATGTTTTATCGTGATAAAACTTGTTTTCAGAATTTTTTTTTTATTAGAAGGCTTTGACCATTGTTATCATGTAAATTTGATATTGACGTAGTTGCAGTTTATTTTTTAAAAATTGCTGGGTGTTCACTTTAATTTGGGATTTAAGGGATTTAAGTTTAAGCTAAAACTGAAATATGCAAGTTTAATTAACTTCGACGAGTCTTCGTGAAAGTTTGTCGGCAACTATGTTGCGCACACGTTAAAACTCAAACTATTAAACAATTCAAACAGCTCCTACGTACTTTTGCTTCTACCTGTTTGTCGTCTGCCTCGAAAGTGTAAAATGTTTTGTTAAAGTTTCGTCGGTTAGGGAAACTTAGTGTTGCCATTTTTAATGAATTTAATTTCGAACGCTGCAGGCTTGCAAGTTGATGGATGTTGTCTTTGGTTACTGCATTTGAGTTTATTGAAGTTTTAGGTTTCAGTGTTTTAGTCAGACATCATCTGCAGACGCTTTAAGTTTTATAATTATATAGTGAAGAATTGAAGATTTCTGTTTGTAAGTTAAATTTATTTTGCAATTATTCCACTGATTAATAAGTTTCCGCGTAATTGATTAGTAATTAAATATTTAATAGCAAACAACGGATAGCTGTGTTTCAAACAGATAAAGTTAATTACATCGTATTTTTACATAATAAAACAAAAGAGCGAAAAATAACTCTTTTGTTTTGTTTCGACTTGTTTCGAAGGACTAACTGTTGACAAAAACTGTTATTTTATTACTGAATATAGGAAGATATGAAATAATTTTTTTCTATAAAAATTAATTTAATTAAGAGCAATTTATCATAATAACTGCCTACATAAATATCTGGATAATTATATGAACATTAAAAGTACTTTAAGGTAAAACAAGAAAGTTAGTTTTCACATAAATATAAAACCTGTATTTTTAAATTTAATCTTACAATCTTATAATAATTTACATAAAACAATGCTAATAGCTTAAACAACTAGTAATTAAGTTTATATTAAAAAATAATTACTACCATCATCCAATTTTATCATGATTTATTAAAGAAAAGTTAAAAATAATTCTGAATTCTGCCAAGAAAATAATAATATATCAGTTTAACAATTAAAAATTTTATATGTAATTAACAAATAAATTTGTTATGTATTTTGCTAAATATTTATTAATTATTTCATAAATTTTAATATAGTAAATTGACATGTAACACCTAACACATAAAACCACAATTTATTGATTTTTATAAATTGATTTACATAGCCAAACTCGATAATTAGATTGTCAATTTACCTGTTGCCTTTCATTGGTGGAAGCGCCTGCATGAGTAGATTATCGATTTCATAACATGAAAATGTTGTCCTGCTGTATATTTAGCAGAGTGTAGAGTTCAGTGGCTGAATCAAAAGCTGGAAAAGTGGAAATGGCTATATACGTATTGCGGGAAACAGTTCAAGGGTATGATATACGTGCCGCCATCTAGAGGCCACTGACGCAAACATGAGGATAATTTATTGAACGGAACTACACAGAAAATAGAAAATGTGCTGGTCTTTAAATTTTTTTAATATTATTTAAGGTAATGAGTGCGAATTAATGAATAAAACTTTCAAAATTCAAATTAATTAATTAATTAATGATTAGTTAATTAAAATTTAGAATTTTTAAATTTTTATTTTTTGCGTTTTTATCTGTAAATCTTGTAATGAACCTTTAATTAATTAAAATCTCATAATCAATTACGTTTCCGATCCGATTTTCCTAAATCTGGTAATATGAGAAGCGTAATTTACGCGCAATAAAAAAATAATCTCGAACGCTAAACAGCGTTTATTGCCGTTAACGATTTCCACTTGGTGCACGGAATCCAAGTCCTTCACGACGGCGACGACGCGTTGTTGTGGTCGCACCACAACGCGTAATACACGTGTGAAGTGCTTTCATCCCCCGTTTTCTCATTATTGCCACTTATGCGTGCAGGTCATTGTTCATTGACTACGCACAGGCTTTACACGATCATCTCCAAATTAATGAATAGGCTGGTCCGGTTTACGTGCTTTCATACCCGCCAAATAATAATAAATTGATTATGTACTATGTGGTTATTTCAAAATTTGGTAATTTTCCACTAAAAAAATAAATTCTGGGGAAAACAAACACCAATAATTAAATAACATAATAAAATAGTTGGGCTAGCACATAATAGATGGCGTGGTTTCAGTGATAAGTTAATTTTGTTAATAAACAAATAAATTGTCAGGTAACTAACCTCAAAACAAAACAACGATTTCTTAAAATAGAAATAAATTAGGGTCAACTAAGTTATAGTTTTTGTATATTGAGAATAAACATCATGAAATAAATCAGTGTAAAGTCGATTTATATAAATATATTTGAAGCAATTTCAAGTCAATGTACTTTCAGCTTTATATTCTTACGTTTCTTATATTTTCTTCAACCATTTGTCTTTGTTACGTGGAAATAAACGTTCTGTTTTTTTCTTTTGTTTTTTATTTTGTTATTTTTGCTCTATAATTTTTTTTCATTTGTTTTTTTATTTACGTCGACTGTACTTTGTTTTCACGTGAATTAACGTGGATTACCCTAACAATTTTTTGTTGGTTGTGAATTATCTTCAAATGCCGCAATTTAATTATTGAAGTTTTGTAAGTTATAAACCGGTGTGCATTCTGGCCGAATCTAAAATTCCGAAATGATTGAGTTTGGGTGTGAGCCGTAGGTGGTGTAGGTATTGTTAACGGCAAGCATTCAATTCTCTCACCACTAGGGACACGCCAACCGCCGCCACCGCCTTTGCGTCGACATGCGAATATGGCGCATGTTGACTACGTGCGTACGCATGCATGAAGTATTAATTTTCGCATTCGTTCATCGCGCATTCATCGAAATTTGTTGCTGCGTGCTATACAACGCCACATGCGATAATTTTCCATCGCGGTGTAACAATGAGCAGCAGGGTTCGGTGTATAGACAAAAGATGTTGAATTGTACACAACACAAAACACCAGAACTACGTCATACAACAAGTTGAAACCATGTTGGAACGTAAATTTTCAAGCGTGTGTGCTGCAGATTGTAATTATGGTGTAATAAAATCATAATTACAAATTTGCGTATTGTTGCATTATTGTACATGTATTGAACGTAGGAAGGTAGGAACATTAAGGATAATAAGTTATTTAATTACATTTTTTTCAATTTTATTGACAAAGACCGACTACAACTAATACCAACTAGCTAATTTAGTTTTGTGAATTTATATAAATTACATAGTAACATTAATAAGTTGCCCATAGATGTTTATAATTTTTATAACACTGAATTTGATTACAACTAATTGTGTGATTATTTTTTTATGGTTTGTGTTGGATGATCTAATAAGTTTCAAGTTCTTTGTTTTGACTTTGGTTATTTTTAAGCTTTTGCGTATTATTTCGACGAGTTTTGCACTGCATATTGTGCTTGAACTAGCGTCTGTCATGTCGAGTAAGAGCACACAAGTTGGTAATTAGATTTAGGTCGATTAAAAATTTATGCTATACAGAGTCGGTAAGGAGCTCCTCCCCTCCGGCTTGGAGCCGTGTACCTAATTCAACGGAAACGTTTTTGGCATTGTGGGGGCAAACTAATTAGTCACTTCCGATTTGACGCAGTGGTATAAATTAAACATTTTTGAAAGATTGCATAATAAAATAATTATAACAAAATTGTATCTGCAAAATAGTAGTGAAGTAATTATTGACAATTTATTAATATAATTTTCATCAAAATAACAATAATATTCCGAAAGCTTTCAAACATAAATGCATTGCTTATAATATCTACGAAAATAGTCATTTTAATAAACAAGATTTTGGCTTACTTGGGTAGGGTATATAAAATTAAATTGCAAGCTCCACTTTATTTGTGGGTATGCATAAAGCAAGCACCGCGTTTCGGTGAGATTGCACTAGCAAATATGAATATTATGCATTTGATGCATTGTATGTAATGTAATAATTTGTATTTTGCACGTTCTACGTGTGGGTATTGCGCTCATTTGACTGGATTTGCCGGTTACAACTCTATTAACTCGTATTTAATGTATATGACGTCGTTGATTTCAATTTAAAATTTAAATACGGGCGGCTCTGCTGCTGTTTTGGATATTATTCAGGAGGTATTTACAATTTATATATGTTGAATATAGTGTGGAGGCGCCGGGTAAAATATTGAATTTTAAACA
>JARJDS010021499.1:0-50874 GCA_030264155.1 Atheta pasadenae | reverse complement strand
ATATTAACCTGAAAACGATAAATAGGATACACAAAAAGTAAGAAATCGCATAAGATTAATACATTTATTAAAAGTTAAAGCCACACATACAACTTAAATGCAATTATAGTAATGTATATCGAAGTAATAAAACTTTAAAAACGATAAAATTTAGTCAATTTTTTGTGCAAAAATAAAAACTTAGAATGCAAATTTTGAATTAAAATAAAAAAAAGAGGTGAAAGAGGATTCAGAAATTTTTGTTCAAAAAATTAAAATTTGGAAATGTTGGGATATAATATAATAATGTGAATATGTACAAAAAAGTTTAAAAATTTGTGTAGTTTTTTCGTTACATTTACTTTCTTCCTGTACATAAAATGTATACAAAAATACTGAAAAATACACACTTCAAATTGTGGTGGCGCCACCTTGGGGCGGGTGCTGTAACTACTGAATACAGATTCCTGTAAAATCAGTTTTGTAGATTGTGTTACTCACCACTAGGTAGCGGCACATACCACATTTCTTATACTTTTAAACCTTTGTTATGCGTTTACACTTTTTCATGATAGCTCATTAATACTTTAAACAATATAACAATTTTTGACAAAATACCAGTATTTAAACTTGTGTTAACTCCAGATACAAACACACCTGATTAGTCTTTTAAACAATTTAGCAATTTTTAACAAAATACTAGTATCGATACTTGTATTAACTACAGATACAAACACATCAGGTTACTCTTTTAAACAATTTAGCAATTTTTAACAAAACACCAGTATTAAAACTTGTGTTTACCTCAGATACAAACACACCTGATTAGACTTTTAAACAATTTAACAATTTTTAACAAAATACTAATGTTGAAATTTGTGTTTACTTCAGATATGAACACATCTGATTGGTCTTTTAAACAATTTAACAATTTTTAACAAAATACTAGTATCGATACTTGTATTAACTACAGATACAAACACATCAGGTTAGTCTTTTAAACAATTTAACAATTTTTAACAAAACACCAGTATTAAAACTTGTGTTAACTTCAGATACGAACACACCTGATTACTTCTACTAGGCTCTGTGTTTTTTGCATTTGCTTCCATCACTAAATCATGATCAACCCATGGAGCTGGAGCATGTTCTACTAAGTTGACCATGACATCCTCTCCTTCAGAAACAGCAATGGATGTAGCTACAATAAATTATGCTGTAACTTGATGCCTAACACAATAATTAAATTCTTTTACATACAAAGATTCCTATTAGGAATTGCATAGTGTTAATGCATTGCAGCTATTGACTTTGTTTAATTGATCAGCACTAAAGTGAAGGCACACCCGATAGTTGCTGACAACCATTTTATAGAGAATGCCAAACCATTTCACATTGTTATTGGATGTTAGCCAAGCTTTGCAGTGCTAGAATGTATAAATTAAAACATATCTATAGTAATGGAATTAGATAGTAACCAATTATTACATTAATACTTACATGCAATTTATTCCAGTCATTCTGGCTTAAATTAAGTAGGAATCTCGAGGTACAATTTGAGGTACAATAATTAAGCATGGTAAATGCAACGTAAAACACAAAGTAACATAGAGAACACGACACGAGAACACAAGAGGCTCGAGACGTTAAAAGCACGCTACACGTGATGAAATGACTGAAGGACACGCGTGGGACACGCCAACACGCGTTTTAGTTTGGGATTCTTATCCCCACGCGTTTTGTTTTGTTTGACGTGTAGTTCGAACATTTGTTGCATGTGGCGTCACGAGCGCTTTTAGAACTACTACTACAGGAGTTGCGGATCTATATTTACTTACTAATCTTCCTAATGTTATAATTCATTATAATAAAAAACTAAACAAAAACAATACCACTTAATGTACTTTTCTTTATTAATTAGAATTTGGTACAGGATAATTTTACATTTTAGAAATTACAAATTACCTTTTTTCGCACATTTTATTTTCTGGCTTGTGTTAATAACTTTTTCTGAAGACCACTTATTCTTTTCTCCAAAACATTATAATCATGCTGACTAGACTGTAACTTCAATTTTATTTGTTCAGATCTTGCCGTCGAACTAGTCCTGGATTGAGTAGTTTCAGACGATTGCGAAGAATCAAAACGTGCAGCTTTGTAAATTCTAGACACTCTTCCGCGACTTTTATTGTCAAGACTACAAGAACGACTTTTACTTGAATCGCAACCACTTAAGGATCGACTACATTTCGAAGATGCTCTACCATTATTAACTTTCTGTTGAGAATTGTTTGTTCTTGTTCTTAACGGACTTTTCAAAGTATTTTGTCGACTTTTTGCTAATCCACTTTGCTTATCTGATATACTAAAAACACCAGATGATGCTTTGCATAATGCTAATCTTTGTTTTAGCGCTGATTCATTGCGTTTTAATGTCTCAATTTCTAGCCTCATTTTACTCTTTTCTTTTTCTAACTGATCTATGTATTTCTGATGATTCCTTCTCTCTGTAACTACGCCTTTTTCTAGCTTCAATAACGCACTTTCTACTGACGCTGTTTTAACAAGTTCAGCTTTAGTAGATACTTTTGTTGCACTCTTTTGACGAATTTGCCCCCGTAGTTTCTCATTTTCAATTGTAAGTTCTGTGATTCTAAAAACTTCTTGCGATTAAAAAGTTAGTTAGATAAAAATTGGTTATTTATATAAACAAACCGTTTTTGCATCTCTTCGTTATTTTTGTGTTTTCTTGCTCGTTGGTCATGATGATGTACCTTATACAAAGCAAATTCTTCACGTGTATTTGCTAAATCAGATTCTAGGCGCCTTATCGTGGCAATTAAACTTTTCACGTCAGGTGTGCCACAATATTCTAATGTTAAAGGGTAAAATGTCTGATCAAACTCTGTGATGTATCCGACAATTAAATACCTCACGTTTTCATCCAAAACAGTCGTATTACTTCGAAAATATGGTTTCATGTTGCTTGTATTTTGAAAACTATTTAATTCTTCATGTGTTAACAGGTTTAAGGTTATTGAACGACTTGATTTCAGTAAACCAGAGTTCAACATTCTTGTAAATATTTCAAAAGTTTTAAAATTACCCGATTTGGTTGTCAGATTTTCAATATCTAAAAGAGGAAAGCGGCAATCGCCTTTTATGAGTATAAATTCCATTAGATAAAAAATAAATCAATAAAAAAATCGTACAAGTTTGATCATAACTACATTTCCACTCTTCTCCAATTTGTTTATCTGATATTGACAAATTGATTCTACTTGATGCAATCTCGAAACGAATTAAATAATCTTGATCTTTGAATGTGTGGATTGTGACTAAATTGTTGTTTGGTGTAACGGGCATAGCATCTAATGAATTGTAATTTTGTGTCATTTTGACATATTAAGATTGCCAGACATAATCTTCAAGCAAATGTCTTATTATAGCCAATATCACTAACAAAATATGATACAGCTTCCAACATCTCAAATCATTTATTTATTCATTTCCTGGTAACATACGTTTGAATATCAGTGTTTTCTAATAAATACTAATGTTCACTGCTGCAAAGAACACCTGTCTACATCTGCTTCAGACAGCAAGAAAGCATTATACAGAATACAATTAACGTTTTTAACCTTAAACGCTATTTTACTATAATATCCTATGAATGTATTGGAATCCGATACACATTTTTATACAAATGTTCAATTCCTAAATTAACAATACTAGTCGTACGTTTGCCTTCAGTGAACAATTCGTGCTCAACCAAATCATATGCACAGGCAATAAATGAATTAGATGTACTACAAGATATTGCTGGCCTTTTGTCTGGTTGTGGAGGTTTGGTGCCATAATCTCCTGAGCCATTTTCTGGAGTACCTGAAGGTTTTGAGGGTGCATCTTCTATTTTCTTGTTATTAAATTCACCTGCTTCAAGACTGAAAAAAGATGGTGGAGGTGGTGGTGGTGGTGACTCTGGTGGTTCATCATCAGAAGGAGGTGTTTTCTTTGATTTCCATGGTACTTGAACTACTCTTCCCTCTAAAATAAATGTTTACTCTTAAGCAAAGGTCACTTAATTAATATTATTATTGATTTACCTAAATCATAAATATGTCGCATAAGTTCATTTATTTGTGTAGACTGTTTTTGTGTAATAAAATACAACTCTTGCAGACTCTGCTCCAATTGCTGTTTCTCAGCTTTTATAGCTGTTTCCTTCTTTGCATCTTTTGCTGCAGATCTTTGATATTCTGCTATCAAGATCAGTGCTGCAATTGTAAAGATTACACCCTCTCCAAGTAAATTAGCACCTAATTCAATCGCTTGTTGTTCATTTAGTACTGGAATATTGACTGGCTTTCCAAGATTCAATATCCACATTTTCATTTGCACCTCAGACCAGTGATAGACTGAAAAGAATTAGTATAAATGAGACTATTATATAACATGTTGGTGAATATTTAAGCAAATAAAGAAGGTAATATAAACAAATGAAAGCATTGCATGTTTACAATTTGGTTTCATATTTCATTTGTCTTACATTGAGCTGGCGGCATGCAGATATATTTTCGGAAAAAGGGTGATGATTTCGCATAGTTCTTGCAGGCGTTTGCTACTGGCTTACTGACTTGTTTTAGCACTAAAGCACCTAACTTGGCCGCAGGAAAGGCCGCCATGCCATTTCAATTTTGAGCCTTTTTAAAGACAATTTGTTATTAAACTAAATCAGACTAGATAAAGCCGCAAGTATATCGCTGTACACAACTTCACTAGCGCACTAGGACTGAGGAGAGACTTCGAGGTTATATCAAGTTGAACTTCGGAAATATTGTGTCTGTTGGCGAACATGTTGAATCCTTGAGATCGTTCTTGATTAAAATCGGAAAATAAGTTCTAACTTCGGTAACTGGAGGTCCTTACTTCGAAAAATATAAAACAACCTGACTCAAATATAGTAATTTGTTTCAATCAAACACTTTTTTTTTCTAATTTTCAAATATAAATACAATATAAGCAGTTCAAACCATAATTATGATTTCAAATTAATAAAATACTAACGCTGAGCGGGAGGAATGCAAATGTGACGACGTACAAAAGGATACTCCACAGCTCTTCTTTTAATTATTTCTGCAATTGGCTTTGTAATTTGTTTCAAAAACAAAGTACCTAGTTTTGCAAGAGGAAAAACTCCTATTACCATATTGAATTAATTTATATGCTACAATACCAAAGTGTTTTTAAAAAAATGAAGTTTAGAACAAAATGACAACTGAAGACAACTAATGGTTGACATTTCTAGAATGCTGTCATTATCGTTATATTTTAAACAGCAGTTCTAATCACAAGAAAACTTAATAAAGACAAGAACATGGGCAAATAAAAACATATATCACTGGAGTACAAAATTTATTAATTGTACATCAAAATCTTAATAATAACCTTCATCTTCATCATGAGCATCTTCTAAGTTATGTCCACTTGAAACAATAGCCAACATATGCTTTGGTATTTCACTACCTCTAACTCTAATATTGTAGCAGACCATCTCCATCTTAATCAAACTCTGTTTTAATGTATACAACTTCCTACTGATCTCCTTATGACCTGTATTATTTGTACCCATAAATCCACTCAAAATAAGTTTAACAAACCCACATGTCTTAAAACATGTGTCCACCTGTCCAGCTCCAAGGCTGTTGATGCATTTTCTCATTAATTCACCAGTAAAATCAGCCAAACCCAAAATAAACTCCATTTGTGGAAACAAAAATGAAAATTCATCCCCCTCTTCTGACTTATATGTAAACTTATCATTTATTGCATGCCATTGTTCAATTGTGCCATTTTTGATGTATTGATGGAACAGCATGGCTTCTATAAATTCTTGCACACCAGCAGTGTATGCTCGAAGAAATTGGTAATGATCTTGATCTTTTAATTCATTAGCAATTAATTGGAAAGGTCCACTAATTAACTGTTCAAATCTTTTCTCAGCTTCTTGTAGAATTCCTTCTCTTTTAGCTTCCCTACAATTTTATGATTACAGAAAACTTTATATATTAATAATAAACCACATTATTTATTACATATCAGTGTCCTGATTGTGCAGCAAAAATATAATTCTTTTGCTTTCAATTGTAATGTCTCTTGAGATCTTAACAATTCTTTCATATCGATCATGTTTCTCATCCAATTGTATTGAAAAATCTTTGAACATTTTCATTATTGGGTTGGATTCATCAATTTCTTGAATTTGTTTTTGCTGCCTGTCCCTGTTACCATGTTTATTGTAACTTCCTTTAAAAAAATAAATACTTTATAATTATTGAAATCAAAGATAAATTATCTAATTCACCTCTTTTCTTTTCCATATTTAGTTAGATAGTCCCAGGTAGTGAGTAGTCCTTTGAAATCCTCACTAAAGTAGTCCTGTCCAGTCCTGTCGGTCTTTTTAGTTTGGTTATGTTTTGGAAAACAGTTGTATTTTATTTGTTTTTGTCGTGTTTTGTGCGCTATGTTGTCATTCTCAGTATTTTGGTAACTTAATAAAATACTAAATAGCTTCCAGCTAATTAAACCAGTAAAATAATATCGTATTAAATATGTTAATCTTCTGAAACTATCAATTTCGGTCTAAAGCAGTCTAAAGTAATTAAAAGTAGAACTGAGTAGAACAAAGTAGAAAAAAATTTGAATTGCAACATGGCATTCAGCTGTTTCTGTCACCTGTCACAATCATCCACAACTATTATTGTGTATTAGTCAGTATTAGTGTATTACAGTGTCACGCGCACTTTTTAAGGTCCAAGTAAACTATACGCAATATGCGCGTGGTGGATTATCACATAAACGTCAACAGAAGACAACAACATATATTTGCGCGCGGGTAAGCGAGAAACATGGTAGAGTATTTCCTGTCAGAAATCATTCTCTAAAATACTACACGAGTTGTCGTATTAAATGTTGATATTTCGTTTACGTTACATTAGAATTCTCTATTCTAGACGACGATTCAATATCTGCGCATAGTTCAAGTGACTCACTAGTCAACAGTAAAAGGTACTCGACGGTACTCGAATAATTAGCAGTTACAATAGCCATGCAATAGCAACAATGCAGGTCGGGCAGCTCCAGGCTCTGTGATAGATTTTCGTGCGGAAACAGAACCAAAAATCATGACAATTGGTTTACGTCAACACGAAATGCTACCTCAATCAAAAATGTAATCGCTTTTTCTAATACATTCGATCATAAGCGATATCAATATGTGACTAGATCGCGAGTGCGGTAATTATTAATCGAAAGGTGAACAGGTGATACGAGACCGACGTAAAATGTTCAGCAAGAAAATAACAGACATCAAGAAGTCTGCACAGAAGATACTCGACCCTAAGAAGGACTTGGCCACGCGAGTAAAGCACCTCCGGGTGATTTTATGTGAGTTTGGCCATATTCATTAGATACATATACAAGAAGACATGTGAGAAACATGTATTGTTACCTGTGGGAGTGCACAGTGTTAAGCCATTGTTTGTTTATGTTTGAGATATTTTTGTGTTGGAGTTGTACATATAATCTTGGCTTTGTTGTAGATAATTTTGAACTCATTGAAGCCAAAGGGTTCTTTGAGGCCAACTTCAGTCACATTTATCAGATTCTTTATGAATCATTTGTCCAAGCAGAGCAAAACTTACGACAAAAAGGTGAGTTTCTGTTTGGTTTAGCTGTAGTTGGGCACTTGTCACTTTTTTAAAGATGTATGTGTGATAAGTGTAATCAATTGTAAGGATGTTTATTTTTAACACTTAAATTTTGATTAGTGAAATCATTGTCATTTATCAGTTTACACATTGCTTTAAACATTGGGACTAATTGCAAATTATAATTATGGAATGATTACTTGATGGCAATGTGACAATGCCCAAATTAGATATTCCTAATTTTTAAATGTCTTTCCTGCTTACTTTTAGTGTGGTTCTGGGCCCTTGTATCAATAATTGGTTCAAAGAATATTGTTATTTAAATATTAAAATCATGATTTGTTACTTTGAACACTTTAGTATTCTAATAAATATTTGTTACTAATTTTGCAATTATTCTTTTATGTCTGCACAGAGCTCACATTTCATTTAGGTAAGTTTACTTTAACACTTTACGATTGCAGTGAGAAATCGGATTTAAATGAAAGAAATCCGATTTGTCACAATTGATTAACATTTTAAGTCATTTAGAATATAAGTCTTTTAAATTGAAAATCGCACTCTAGTTCAAAGGGCAACTCGTGAAGAACTGGAAGTTGCGTTATGGATCTTGGAGCAGGTTCTCGTTTTACTCCCCGAACTCCTTCACAAACGATGGCAGTTGCATTCCCTGGGTCGCATCCTCTCGAAACTACTCCACACGCAGAACACGGTGCGGTTGCGCAATCAGGCGATCAAGTACTTTCTCATGTGGTACCAAGCACTAAACGAAAATGCACCTGATTCTGTGCATCACATGTTTGCCTCGCTTGTTGCCGGTTTTATCCCGATATCGGCAGGCGGAGGCCAAACAAGCAATAGCGTATTTCATGACACCTCGGCACAATATCCCGTAACGCCGGGCGACATAGCCCCCATTTTACCCGCACAAGGCAACGAAACAGATCACAAAGTATTCATGGAGACTTTGCTAGAAGCTATGGCTAGCACAGTGGTGAAGCTAGAGTGGCATGATAAGGAGATGCATCAACGACGATCATTCCAGTTTTTGTTGGAGAGGTTTCAAATACATTACTTACCTAAGTTGTGTCCAAATTTTTCGTATCAAACTTCTTTGTATAAACCCATTCTCGATCTGCCGACACGACGGAAGGCGGAGAGCGAGAATGAGTTTGTGGCATATAGGGTGATCTTGATTAAGTGGGTCATTAATTACACGCATAAAAGGGGAGAGAGTGGGAATTTACAGGCTCAGCAACAGGTGCAGGATGACGAGGGCAGCGAACAATCCAGTTTGGATGGAAGTAAGTTGCGGTCGCAAACCGCCCGTAACGCACGTATGTTATGAGTTTATTTAATTTTTAGATATGTCACTTCAATCAGTTAAGACGGCGCTATCCGACTATGAACAATCTGCGCAGATTGTTCGAGATGTTCTTTGGTCTTCTCGGGATAATGTGAATTTTATTCATGAATTGTATAGGCAAGCATTTCTTTTGAACTTTGATCACATTGTGGCAATTCGCAAAACAATTGCAATGTACAAAGATATTATTCAGAAGTCTGTGCCTGACATGCCGCCATACATGTTGGAACCTGTCATCGAAGACAATGCACGCACGGAAGATGGATCCGAAGTAATGCGCCCACCTCGATTACGCAACGATTCGTATTTAGGTGCAATACATAAGGAAAACCTTTTGGTGCGAGCTGGGTTACAGAATGTCCTTCAGTTATTTATGACGCATGCTGGTAATGTGTTTCTATTGGAGGTTAACCCGCATTTAACCACCTCACTTGAGGAGCAAACTGATGCATGTAAAAGAGTACTGAACATATATCGCTTTATGGTGATGCACACTCGGATGGACAGCGAAACTTGGGAGCAATTGTTAGTTGTACTCTTGCAAGTGACGTCTTTGGTTCTTGGTGATAACCTTCCGAATCCACCTAAGCGAAAAGTGAGCACATTGGGTGGCAAACTTGCGCCTGCCATTTTTCAAACTTTGATTGTCACGTGGATCAAAGCCAATTTAAACGTGATGATTAGTCGTGAATTGTGGGATCGCTTTTTACATGTTCTTACATCTTTGACGAATTGGGAAGAATTAATTACTGAATGGTCGAAGACATTGGAAACACTAACAAGGGTTTTAGCACGTCAGGTGTATAATCTGGACTTGACTAATCTTCCACTGGATCGGTTGTCTGAACAGAAAAGTAAAAGGAGGCCGAGGGTGGCTGGGAAGACTGAAAATAACAACCAAATGGTTTCGACCGAGTCGCACCAACCCATAGAACGACAGGATTCTTCTGTGCCTGAAGAAACTGCGGTTATTAAGACATCGAAACCGGGATTATCGCGGAGCTTTAGCGAGACGAATCTGACCAAGCGGCGTTCATTTATACGCAGCAGTATGTACTCGCACAAGTCGCATCGCAGAGCTCTCTCGTTGGATAATTTGCGACAACAAATTGACACTGAATCGGCAGATCGCACACGAACGCCGAGCCCAGCACCGTCCAGCGGCTTAGAAAGTACTTCAATAAAAGATGCACCGATTCCGTTGGACGTTTTGAGCGGTGATAATCATCCACAGGACATTTCGGGCGAGAATCGAGGAGTTGTCTGCGGCGGTTCAGTACGTGGGTGGCTGCCTGATGTCGCTGTAATTCTATGGCGAAGAATGCTAGGTGCCTTGGGTGACGTCAACGAGATTACCGACCCACACTTACATTCCCAAGTATTTGAGTATTTGGTCAAACTGGTTGACACTTTGATTAAAATCAAAGCCAATCAGGGTGTTTCGGATGACAACTTGAGCACTCCATCACCTCCCGAGTTGGTGCCGCCTCTCACGTTGATTGTCCCTTGGTGTTTTGGAGCTTTAAACTTATCTTCGGCGTATGATTCTGGAAAGATTAACGCGCTGCGTTTGCTTTGTATTGTAACTATAAACTGTGATCCACATCATCGAAGTTATCTGCCGCATTTCTACAGATCTTTACACTTTGGTAAATTTTCGTACTTATCTATGTAGTTATGATAAAGTTAAAATATATGTTTTTCAGCTTTAAGCGGCACATCCCGGCCTATTCTTAACGTGACTCTGCGATACTTGGGGCCTCGGTTCCTATCATTACAATTACCAGGGTCGTCTTTATTATTGTTAGATTTGGTGCACGCGTGCAGTTCTGTACTTAATTCTTCTGATCTGTCGGAAGCTACGCCTCGGTCTGAGTCGATATCCATCTTGGGCGGGTTATTGTCGATGACGGATAATTTAACCAAGTTGTCTGTTCTAAGGCCCGAAAATACTATAAATGTTCTGACATGTCCTGACATCAAGGAGCACATTGTTGGCATTGTTTTGAAGACTGGTCGTCGCGAACCCACCGGCATGGCAAGATGCATAGCTTTAACCGCATTGGGTCATTTCGTGTATCGGGAATTCACGAATGAATCATACAGCCCTTTAATATCAGACGCGATTAATGTTATCCTGCAATCATTGAAGGTACTATATAACTATTGTAGTTGAATAATGTTGTCATACAGAATTTTTATGTTTTCTCCAGTTAACGAACAAAATAATCGCACAATTGGCAAGTAATACACTGTATTTGCTGTGTGATCATGGAATACTTCTTTGGCTGCATTATCCCCGAATGGCGGATTCGATAATTCGATCATTATGCCACGCATTGTTTCTGCACACTCCCACTGGACCCACGGCCAGCGAAAGTGAGAAGTCCTTGAGCACGTCGTTATTGCTTTGTTTGGGGGAATGGTGTATGAAGTTGGGACCTCAGCGATTGTTGATGGTGTCGGAATACGGGGAAAATAAGACGTGCCTGCTATTGCTTGTTTTTAGTGTTTTGCATAGGATGTTACGCACAAAGTCGTCCGAATATACTAATTTGTCTGGCCTGGTTCCACAACAGAATCAGGATGATTTTGATTCGCACATATCGCTGGATAATTTGGCGCGCGGATCTTCGGGTAACACTAAAACACCGCAATATCGACAGGCGATTATACTATGCGCCAGGACGGTGTTGTCTCATTTGGTTACCCATTTGGGACATTTCCCAATGGCCATTGGCGCAGCGCGCCTTAGTTCTCTGGTTGTGGAACATGACGACGTGCCTGATTTGAATTCCGATGAGTTATCGATGGATATATTTGCTGCGCCCAACATTCAAGTGAGTTAACAATTGAACAATGTTTTGATAGGTATATTCATTAATATCTACTTAAATATTTTTCATAGTTGTTTGTGCTTACGGCGAATGTCATTGCTAGTCTGGTGGAGCTGCCAGCATTAGATCTTCCTGGCGGAGGTGTGACGGCAGGTTTGTCGACGGCTGACAAACAGGTTCGTGTTTTGTTAAGAGATTTATCAGGAAAGGCTAGTTGGGATGCAAGCATTTTGTATAAAACGCCTGAAATGTATAAAAGCTACAACCAACATCGAGAGAGTACAACTAGTTGGAGTAGCACGAACTCAAGTAAATGGGGTCCAATGAGCATAATGCAGCATGAAAGTTTGTGTCCTGCTAATGTTGTGCACATTGGCAATACCAACATTCAACAACGCGCAATGCGACATAGACATCCAAACGTGTTACCAAATACAGAAAATTCTGCACCGGATTTGGACCAATTAGATGATGTAAGCTT
This sequence comes from Atheta pasadenae, assembly GCA_030264155.1. Taxonomy (NCBI): domain Eukaryota; kingdom Metazoa; phylum Arthropoda; class Insecta; order Coleoptera; family Staphylinidae; genus Atheta; species Atheta pasadenae. Next base: position 38,502 of record JARJDS010021499.1, on the reverse strand, counting down.
AGTATGACTTAAACTAAATATTATGTGCATTGCTAATTAGTGTTATTTTTGTTATAAGTTGTTGCAATATTTGGGACACACAAGTCCTGAGTGTTTAGAAAACGGGGATCATAGCTTGAACATCCCGGCAACTTCTCCGCTGGATACTGACCTAGAGGCGGAAGCGATAGGTTCGGTGATTAGTGAAAGGAACATTGAAATTGAACAATCACGAAGTATGCAAAATACTAACGCTATGTTAGGACATCCAGCATGCCGTCCAGAAAGCAGAGAAAGTGATCACTTTTGTCATGAAACCACCAGTCAGCAATCTGCGTTTCAACAATGTAGACTACTGTTCTCTCAATTGGGATTGTCAGGGTGGGAACGTCGGAGACAGCTGCATTTGTTAAACAAAAACGAGCGGCTCTTGCGAGAGTTGAAAAATTTGGACGGGCAACGGTGTCGAGAAACGCACAAAGTGGCTGTTATCTATGTTGCACCGGGACAAGAGGATAAGAGTTCGATATTGTCGAATCAGGGTGGCAGCGTTGCGTATGAGCAATTTTTGGCAGCGTTAGCTTGGGAAGTTGAACTAGAGGGACACACCGGGTTTTTGGGTGGTTTGCAACGTCAAGGATCAACTGGTTTGACGGCACCATACGTCGCCAGTAGTTTCATGGAGGCGATTTTCCATGTCGCGACGAGGATGCCCGGTGACACGCCGGAGGCAGTTTTAAATAAGGTAAATATTGACACGGTCTTTGATGTGCTAGCTGCGGATATATGTTGCCTGTTCGCGTTTGTTTTAGACACGGCATTTGGGAAACGATGAGGTGCATGTTGTATGGTCGGAACATTCGCGAGATTATCGGCGGGATATAATCCCAACTGAATTCTGTGATATATTAATTAGTATATATCCGCTGGGTAATCATCTGAATCGGGTGACAATTAACTGCAAGCCAGATGTTCCCATGTTCGGCGTGTTATTTGACGAGGCAATAATTGAGAACAGCATTTTGGCCGGTGTGGTACGAGCGGCGATAATATGCGCGAGTCGTGCCAAACGGTCTACTTTATCATTTTATCAGCAATAGTAAGTTTAAAATGCCAAACTAATACATCGTGCTGTGTACTAAACATGTTGTTTATTTAGTTATGAAGAACGGTCTAGATCCTTGGAAACTGTTGTCAACAAATATAGGAACGCTACCACATACGAGGATCTGATCGCGAGAGTGTACATTCCAATAACGATGCCTAGTTCTTTCAACGTGGGCATTGCGGCTGTTAATGATGGTGATGGTGCTGCAAGCGTCGGTGGCAACTCTTCAGCGACTTCGGCTGCGGCGTGGTTGGACATTATGCACAATCCACACAAAGCGGGATCAAAAGAAATTGCCAAATTTAGAGGTGGGCATAAACAATGACAAATAACGGTAATGGATCTGTAGAACATATATTTTCTCTATGTCAAGATGGTCGCGGCGTGTGGTTCAACAACGTAGACATCTCACAAAATGTAGAATCAACGAGCATATCTCCAAGACCTCTGAAGAAGTTAACTAGTCTAAAGAACGCTCCGCGCCGATCGCTTAGATCCGAGAACACCGGCAATGAGACACCACCGCAGAGTCCAAATCAATTTTTACGGAAGAAGTAAATTTTTTTGTTACATAGTATTTCCTTTGAGGTATTTGGTCTCTTTTAACCTTATTATTTAATTAATATTAATGAACATGCACTGCTATAATTAAGTATAATAAGAGATATTGCTATATCACAGTATTTATTCCTTATATAAATAAACTATTAAATTATCTTAATTAAAACACGTTCAAAACAAATGAGATTATATTCAAATCCTATTGGTTTGTTAACTGGGTTAATGGGAAAATATTTGTTGCCATCAAAGACGTTATTTTGTTGTAATTTTGTATACATAACTTACCTTTATTCCAAAAACTATCCTTGATCAATATCAGCTTTATTTAATATAAAGATATTTTTAATTATACATATCACGAAACTGGTGCAACCAATTTTTGCTTTTTTTTAATAGATAATGAGTTAATTATGAAACTTTCAATAGTTTCAAACGATGCTTCAGCAACTTGTGAAATTACATTTTCCATTTTAGCATAAGTAGAATCTAATTTAAATTCATACACATATGGTACGCTGTCCATTTCTGCCAGGAAACAGTGCGGATTGTTGAAATTTTTGAGTTTCAACGTGGTACCGCTATCTTGTAATATGAATTTTATGTAAAACTTTGCATTGCCCAGCGCATCTCATGCACGTCGTGCAATATTGGATATGCGTCGAATGAGAGAACTTTACATCGGGTTTTACTATTCAGGGACACGCCAGATCTGAAGGACCGAAACCAGAGTAGGGAGAATTAGAATCTGAGCATCTTTGGTGAAAAGCGGCAAGGAAAAGGATAAGAATTTCCAAGAATCCGATTTGCGCGCATACACATACACCGCACGAGATGCTTTTCGGGTTTAACAGGAAGGGGAAATGATCTCGAGGAATATTTGCCGTAATAGAATCAAAACATCTCAATGGTTCCACGGCTATCCGCCGCCATTACGCATCGTTGTGCGGGAATCGCTGCTGCAAATTAAATCGAGCGCAAAAGCATGTAGCACGATTTTTAATCTTTTACGGTATAAACTCTATTAGATGTAAACAGTATGCGTTCATTCGCTACTTGTGCAGTTGCTGATTTCCACCCGGATGGGTTTGTTTCAAAAATTAAATTATAATTAAAACATATGTGGAATTCACATTTACAGTTATGTTTATAGCAATGGCGCGCGCTTTAAGTACATATTCGCTTTTATAGACGTTTTCGCGCCGAAACTTTTTAAACAACGCCTTATCCCAGGGGATTTCATCGACTTTAATAAATTTCAATGAACCTTCAGTCGTAACTTCAAATACATTAACTTTTCTCTTGTGTCCTGCGCCGAAATGCTCGCCGATGTTGAAAACTAATAAACATATGTCCATTGTCACCCCTCAGTACGCTTTGTTTGTCATGCAATATAAATCTTTATGGCCCGCAGGCCTACGCTACTGATGCCCATGTCCCTGGCAAGCATCTTATACATACATTTAATGCGGCTTTTGTTCTAGCCGAGGCCTCCACACCTCACTTTCGCCGAGTGGCGGCGTACATCTGTTATGCGCAAAGCGGAAAACGTATAAAACGCGTGAAAAATGTTCGCGCAGGATTGCACCATTCAGCATGTCGGTTGCGAGCCGGGGCTAAATAAGCACGAATCCCATATTTTCGTATTCCTGTTGTATATATTGCGTCTGCAGGATAGTGCAGATAAACGCTCGCCTGTAACTTTCGTTTCGGGGAGATAAAGAGGCCCACTTTACATTAATTGATTACTCAATGTACATCTTGTGTCGCACCACTGCCGCCGTCCTGCGTTCTGTCGTAGTTACTTCCACTTATGCCACAATGTCGTGTGTGTCTTGTTTTTGAACGAAGATTTTATGAGGAGATATTTTAACGCTGGCATCTCATAGATCGTTATGGAAGTCGGTCGACAGTTGGTCGTTCTTCGTGTAAGCATTTCGTCTCACATGCGGCCGTGTGTGGGTGTAGTTTTTTCTTGTTTCTTTTTTCGCGCAGAATGTCATCTAATAAATCACGACGTAATCACTTATGAGCCGGCTGCGTCGTAGAGTTAAGCATTTTGCGGTAAAAATGTTTGGCATGAAACTTGTCATTTATTTGAGTTGATCATCCATCTAGTTCGATGTGATTTCATTTAATTCAAGTAGCCAATTAACTTGAATTGAAATATATGCCACAATGATAATTTTTCCATTAAATTTAACATTAATAAAGAACTAGAAATATTTGTATTAATTCCTCATCATAAACTTTTATCTAAAGCTTAATTAGCGTTTTAATGTGTTCACATTCATTCATAAAGTCATATTTTTAGTCGTTCTGAAAGGAAATGATTTTTTTTTCATTATTACCGGTAGAAATGAAGCCTAAATAAGACATAAAAGCCATTCGAATATCTAACGTTTTTCGATGATATTTCCTGATAGGAGCTCTCATTGTTCGCGGCGAAATTTCTGCCGCAGGAATCGAGCGCAGAACTTAATTAGCTGGCAAGCGGTGCCAGCTCGAGCAGCGCGCACGCTTTACGACCGGAAGTCATTCTTCATCTTCATGGAAAAGTGCAACCTTCTTTTTACCACGCGACTGTCGTAGCTACTGTGACACTTTGCACAATTAGCAGCTTCGATTTTAATCGCACGACAAAAGGACGTTGTAGAAGGATGTAGAAGGGCGTTTTTCTGACGGCCGTTCGTACAGCTTCTTTTATTGTTGCTGTTGTACGTTTTCGCAGGAATGTGTCCGACGTTTTCAAATGTCAGCAAAAACAACGTGTGAAATCAACGTTAAGAAAATGAGTTATGGACAAATGTTTTGTTCAAGATTTCATTTTCTATGGCATAAGAAAAGTGCAGTTGGAATTAAATGTCAGTAAATGGTATTTATACCTATGTATAATTCTACACGATTTTGCATAGTGTCATGTACCACACTCTGCGGTAGTCTTCCTAGGACGGGAGTGCAGATCGTTCTTGTAGTTTGAGCGTTTTTGAGGTAGTCCTTCTCCACTTGGTTTGGTATTATTACTTCGGTGTTTGACACAAAGCGGGTGCGGTAAGCTTTTAGCGTGAGCAGCAAATTTAATTTTACTTGTTTGTGTCTTTTGTGTATATATCAGGGAAACCGAGTGTAGCAGGAATATGAATCCATCAAAATGGACAAACCTAAACCTAGCAATACACTGCCAAAAAACATAGAAGCTTAATTTATTAACAAATAAATATTGTAATACGAGTAGTACTATCAGATTGTGTTACTATTATTATATTTGTTATTTTTTTTAGTCTCATCTATAATAACCAGTAGTGAATGTTATATTTCAGCCCAAATACTTTACGCGACCACAAGATTGTCAAAGTTTCTGCAGTAAATTAAGGTTGGGTAGTTGTCACAAGTCCGTTTAACTTTAAAAGGACTTCTATTGGTTAGTAGAGTACCACAAATAGCTAGACTTGATTAAATTACCTAATTTAAATGATTTTTTTGTTAATGGCAAATAGTTTTATCAAAAGTAATAAATCATAAAATAATTTAATAGCTGCAATAAACGCGAGTTTCATAACTTCTCAATTACTTTAATTAATCTACATACTTTCTAAGTTTTAGCTCTAACAGTAAGTTCCTAGTTGGACTTTACATTTAACTCCAAATCTTGACTAGCAATCTTCAGGTACACGCCGCGTGTGTTAAAGTTTATATTTCCAAGAAAATGGAAAACAACCACAGGTTCTTGTTAGCAGCAACTTTCAAACAGTTTGAATCTGCTTTTATAATTGCATTAACAAACATTTGGAATATTACTAAAACAACTGAAAACGTTGTTGGTAAACGAAGTTTCTAGTTTACTAAAACTGCGTGTAAATTATTCCTTAAATGCGAGCCGGTAATTAACAAATAGCATGTAATGCAGTGTTTATAAAATTGGCAATTGCCTTTAGCAAATTGTCGATCATTCGAATCGGCGCTCATTGATTCGCCATTAAAACTAAAGCATTTCTCGGCGTGGTGTGTCGTTTCGTGCGATGTTTGATTCACAATTAGTTTGGCTGTCGTTAAATGTTTATTAATAGAGAGCGGCAGCGAATAAAACAGTGGTAGAAATCGAGCGATAAGTCGTAAACTTGATCCCAAACGACTCGTTTATTGTTTGTTGTACACACGTATGAAGCATTCACGAAACGAACAATTATGTATACAAAGGTCTACGTGAATAAGCTAATTAACGATTTGTTCGATTAAAACAACAAATCCCGTTGATTTTCCCTTCACATGCTCAGCACCAGAAGCAAAATCAAAAGCAAACTCAAGGACGTCCAGTGAATTTTTGCAATGTCATTGAATAAGGATAAATAGGTTTTAATGAAACGTCGCGTGTCCTTGTTGGGCTGCGTGTTCCAATTACGTGGTCGTAGTGCGGTCGCGTAGACACGACAGTCACCGTTGTCCCTTGGAGAGGGTCGGCGAGGTTTCCGGAAGGACGCATCAGACAGTTTATTCGAAAGAGCCGTCTGACGCTGCCATTTTCCGTTCGGCGTTTTGTGTATAGAATAGAACTACCCGACGGCAGTGGCGGCGACCTAGACGGACAAGGAGAATTTATCACATTCAGAGCGCATACGATTCGAAGCAAACGCCAGCGGTGAACGCAATGCGCTGCGGCGGCGGCGTGCGAATCAGCGAGATTGCTGCACGGCCTTTAAGGCAATGGAGGCGGCGCGCAGTACCAGAAACAACAACACGAAGCGCAGTGCGCTTTGAAAATATAAATCGTTTCGATGCAGTTTTGTGCATACCTTATGTGCATTCCGTTGGGTTTGCTGCATTTGCGAATGTTCTCTCGTCGGCTCTGGTATTTCTTGCCATTTTTCACCGGTTAGGGTTTACAGGTTTCCTACGCGCTTTTCAACTCCCTGAAAAATTGATATGTATTTTTCTCTGCGCTTTGTAGCATTTCAGATACCGCCTGCCAATTGTTTTTGGTACATTACTTACATTTCTTCGATGTTCATTTGTTTCCAAGACGACATCAACATTTCCAGCTAAAGAAACAAAAAAACAAAATGTTATTGAATTTTATACAGTTCGTTTCTAATACATTCCTGTTACCATTAAACTGTACAACACATATGTGAATAATAATCGTGATTATTACCTGAAACTTTCCACTTACTTTGTGCGCGTCTTGTTGTAGACTCAATGATGTTCGCCGGCATTGCGTGCAGACATAATCATCGACAAGAGCACAACGCGATGGTCCTAAACGTGAACATAATTTTCGCACGGTATTGGTTTTCGAGCATCGCGGCGCCGCATTAATGCTCACTGCAGTAATATTGTGTGAAGGGTTGTATGGACGCGCCCTCCAATGCTTTGTTGTGGTATTCGGAACGCACATTACACCCCGCCGCCTCCATCTGCCATCAAACGTACACGTACCTGCACGCGGTTTAATTTGTCTTATAGCTTCCCAGCACCACCGCCGATGCAGAATATTGGTTGGGTGTTTATTATTTATCTTTGCATAAACATTGCGAGCTCATTATGCGTAGCAACGCAGCCAATGAGCAAATCGACAGCTTAGTGGTGGTTGTGGTTAAGGTAGCTGCGCACCAAACGACAATATCAACAATAACAATATTAATAATTCAGTCTGTTTTACCTTATTGAATATCCAAGCGTTTTAATTAGTGCAAACTATCGAGTTTTGAATAAACCAAGCCAAGGTTCGCCCTGTGCGCAAACCAACATGTCTCAGTGGGGGATGCGCAGGAATAAGAACCTGAGTGCATGTGGTGTTGCCTACCTTGAAAGTGCTTCTTCACAATATGGCTGGTGGTCGAAAATTGCGGTGCGAGTAAAATATTTGTGAATATTCTAACATCTAATCGTCAATTTGGACATGCGACGCGTAAAGCGATTCTATATCTGCGCGTTGCATCGCAGGGAGCCTGGACCGATGGCAGTCGTCAGTAGCAGCGCGAGAGTGCGAAGCGTCGCAACGCCAACCGCTGCCGCACAGCATCCGCATCCAGCTCTCGCGTGAGCACATCGCGAGGCGGTTTTAGTCGGAAAACGGACGTCGTTCGCCTCGTCCGCGTCGCGAATAAATCATCGTTACGAACTTCCAGAACATCAACCGATCGTTCGGATTGAAAACGAGACGGGCTGGATCAAAACAAGAAAACAAGCCAACATCCGCAATAATTCAACGCCGGTGCAACAAAAGCAACGCAAGCCGAAGTTTGTTGCACCGAAAAAGTTTTAACCCTACTTTACAGTGTTCTTAATATGATAATATAATAGAACTTAGGATAAGTTTTAAGTATAAATTAAGTGTGAGCAGTGTTCTCCAAGTTTTTAGCGGCTGCGCTCCAAAACAGTTTTAAACGCGTTTTCTGAATAATGTGCTTTGTCGGCTAACTTTATATATAAACGAATTAGAGTAATTTTTGTACGCATTATCTTGGCGGTAGAAAAATTATTTGCCAAGAAGCGTGCGCGCCGCGTGTTCGTTTAGTAATATTCAAGGAATCGCTGTAACAGATTTCCGACGCGTGTGTGGTTCTGTGTCGTCGTACGTACACGAATACCAGTGATTAAATGACAGAATTTAAATTTAGTCCGAGATCGTACCTTCACACACATTATATTTTTAGTCTATCTATACAGCCGACGACGCCGACGACCGCGACGACGACGACGCCGGCCACTTTTAACTCGATGTGCCAGAAATTTTAATGGAGTTCGATATAGTGTGTAGTGTCTGTATGTGAACACGCCGTCGTTGCCCTAATGACATCTCGACAATGTGCCGCTTCGTTTTTATCATGTGAGTAATCCATTCATCCCATAGCGTCTAGCGGTGGCGGCGCGTCAACACCTTTCCCTCGCCGCCAACAATATTATCATTCTGATTAGGATTTTTGCGATACACACTTTGCAACCGATGTGCGTCCGAGCTTTTCTCTCTGTCGTAGCAATTATTGCGTTAAACTCATTAAAATTCGTCAGGGACGCGTCGTGTTTGCTCTCTCCCCTTGGTGAGTTTGTTGTTTGTTTGTTGTTGTTGCTGCAGGCGGCATCGTATAATGTCGGATGCTGAAGGATACGGTGTTTGTGTTTCGGCTCCAGCAGTAGGCGCGTGCGGCTGGGTATTTTAAAAGGGAAATTTTCCAATTAAAAAAGGTTGTCTAACATATATATACATAGGTTGCTGGGTTTTGCGCTTCCGAGGTACCTTACTTCGTCTTAAATACATACATTTTAAGAGTAAATGTAGTTCCACGGACTCGCCCGAAGATATCCGGCTACTTACCAAGGGCTTAAGAAAAAAATTAACAAGGTTTACTAAGAAAAAGACATTTTAATAGTATTTTCTAAAATTAGTTTAGAACTTGTTAAGGTTAATTTTATTTTACACTTGGGAAGTTTATTCATTAATAATAAACTTGGTAAATTTCATTTTAACTCTTGTTTTGACAACATTTTTAAGGTTATACACTTATTTTTTAAATAAAATTGCTCTAATTCTTAATTGTCGGAACAAATGTGTTGAAATTTGCGTAAAACCCAAACTAATTCATCACAAACTCATAATAATTTTTTAAGAAATACTATTTTGAGTGACAGAATGTCAGCAAATGTCACAAACTCAAATTATAACTAATACATTTTCTTCAGCCTTGTCATTCTCATTTAGACCTTGTTATTTCCAAACGAAAAAAATATTTTTCTTATCTACTTCTAGCCGGTTGTACGTTTTTTTTGCTTAAGATTTTGCCATCATTAAAGTTTGCTGAGAAATGTTAAATTCAACGCAAAAGCTTCCAATTTTCATTTCTCAAACAAGTTTCAAAACGCAGTTTTAGTTATTTCTTCATACGTTTCAATCTAAACGTTTCATATTAATATTTGTTTTGCGAGATAGACTAGTACCCTACGAATATAATATTCCGTAAAATACAAATATTACAAAATGTAAACCTGTACAACGTGAAAAATGTGCCCTGTTGTTTGTAGAATGTAAAATAAATTTGTAAGCAGCGAGAACAGCATTTAAACATTTGCTTGAGCGTTACGGAGTTATAAATACCGGAGAGCAATATTATGTATGCTTGGCAAAGAAAATTATTTTCTTACGCAAGCGAATGTAAAGAAGGAATTTCGATTTGCCGACGCTCATCAAGGATGAATGGCTTTAATTAAGCATCAAATTTATACGAATGTAACACTGCTACAAAAAAAAACAGAATTAATTTGTCAAAATATTAAAAGCATTGTGAAAAACACATCATTGTAGACAATGAAAAAATTTACAGACAAAAGCGATAACGATACAAAAATACCTTAGGTTTCTCTTTGATAATTAAATATTTAATAATATTAGAATATTTTCTTACTGTTGTGGACTAAACAACATAGAAAACTTTTAGGTCCGCGAGACTATCAGTCTTTAATAAACAGATAACGTGTTTATTATACGAATTCTCAAATGTGACTAACTTTATTAACAAAAACGATCTACAAGGTAAACAACTGACAAAAAACAAAACAAAAAACAAAGCCTCCTAGATTGCCGTGGTTCACGGCCTACTCGATAACTAAAATCAAAGCCTCCTAGATTGTCGTGGCTCACGACATTTGCTTTTGTTTTTTTTTATTTGGTTTCGTTTTACAAACTACAAACTAGGTTGGTTTTATTAACTCGTGAACTCTTTGCGCCTACAATTCTTCTACGATTCTACGACTCTACGATTCTCTAAAAAAAAAGAAAATGTAAAACTGAAGCAATCAAATCAGTAAAACGAAGGAAACAGAAAAGGGGAAGCTAAAGTTAAATCTGTATCACACTTTGCATTATTTATATATTAAGATATTACGCTTCCAGCATGCAGGGGTCGGCAGACAACAAACAACATGGTGAAAGTTTGCAAAAATAAATGCGGGAGTGCTAGAAGGCTGAAGCTGAAAACCTGAAAAACTTGAAGTCGTTTTCAGCAAACTTTTATTGAATTTTTTGCGCAGACTTTCTTTTACCAATTGTTACTGCCCTTTTGTAGGTAGATTTAAATTGAATTTAAAATGTTACCGTTTAAACAAACCTCAAAATATATAAAATATAAAAAAACAAATGAAGCTAAAACTTACATACAAACAATGCAAGTTTTTATTAAAGAAAATAATTAATAAACGTACTATGTTTTCTCCGTTTTTCAATAGTCTAGTCGTTATTGTTTTGTTCAACGCGTGGTTTTTGCTCACCAAAAAATTCATGAGAAAATCCGTATGAACTTTGGTCTTTCACAACTTTTTCTGAATTCTCACGCTTATCATCGATTGTCTAATCCTAATCCTCTGGTGTGAGTTTTAGTGTGTGTGCGAGTCGCACAAAAGTCATCCGAGTGGATGTGATATGAATATGTTAAAAGCAGGCTCTACTTTTGCTTACTTTAGTCGTTTTTGTTTTCAAAGTATTATACACCCTGTAACAAATTTCCGTATAGAACATCAGCAACAGGCGGCCATCCAGTTTCGTTTTCCCATTTAATCTAACAAAATAACAAATACCCAAAAAACAACAGCTCGAAACTTTTTCTCTTATGTCGGCGACGGCGACGGCGGCAGCGCTGTGTTTGTGCTGTCGTTCATTTAATTCTCTTTGTTTGGTGCCATGCCCTTTTCTTCAAATTTGACTTTGCTGATTGAATAAAACGACCAGTTTGCATTTGTCAACCAAGCGTTTATTCTTTCAACATGCGCCAATTCTGTCGCCTACCGTTTTCCTGGAACGTGCAGGAGGAACAGCAGCACAAAAAATACCGCAATAATAGCGTTCAGAATTTTCTCATTTTAATAAAATTCCATTTTCAATAGCAATTTACGAGTGTGTGTGCTTGCGGATATGAGATGCGTATGTTAAAGAGAAAATAAGTTTATCAAGAATCTCATCACGAATTTAATTTGCGACTTGCCAGGGCTGCGGTGGGTTGCGGTGGCGGTAGGACGATGGAATTTTGCAGAGCGCGGCTCATCCCCGACCTGAAGGCGAAAGTTCTTAGATCGGTTTTTGCTACCACCGTAACATAGGCGCTATGTCGCTGTGGTATTAAATAAATTGGAAAACGCCAAAAATATAATGCTTACTTTAATCTGATTGGGTCTTATTATACGACACGTAATTTTCCACTTTGTTCAAAAAATGTTCTACTTTCTTTTAACTTCCAACTTAAATTCACAAGTCTAAAAAAAGTAATTATTTTAAACATGGCTAAAATAAACAAACTTTGTTTTTATTAAATTGTATTAACAAAACAAGCAGAATTTTGTTTTAAACTTCTGACATTGTTTTATTTCCTAAACCAACACGCCAACTGCGGAACTAGCCAGAGATAAGTGTAATTCGTGGAGTTTTCGGCGCAAATTTATTTGCGTTGCTGTCGGTCGTGCATTGCGCCATTCACAGTTAAGTTGTTGAACAAATGATAAAGACTATACCGCAAGCACTCGCGTTTTTTTCCTCCCCAATGCATGGTATTTTTCGTGCTAGACGCGTTGTTGCTCTGCGCCAAGAAATTGGATTACTTTAAGCTACGTAAATTTCACATTTAATGCTTTTTTATGTATCAATACCCCTAATGTTCCTTTGTTTTGTCTCAATTCGCGATTACATCTCTTCGTTTCTCCAAAACGCTCCAACAGCTATTCACACGGGTACTGACAAGAAAACTACCCCTGGGTTTCAGCCAGAAACCGAAACAAATTACACTCATCGACGAGCTATTCGCTAGTGATTGGTCTACCCACGCAAAACAATAACTAATTAATTCATGTTATTACTTAGTTCGACGGTTTTCAAAGACTGCGCAAACAAAACCGCAAAAATTAAAACTGAGCGAAACCAGTCAACAAACCAACTTTAAAACAACGTAAAACATATACACCCCCATAACTTCTGCTTTGTGTACACCTCCATAGTACTTATACCCCGTTACTTGTGGCTTCTGCAAAGAAAACTCCTGAGAAGCAATGAGAAAAGTTGAACTCGGATGGTTCGCAAAGAAAGTAGAGTGCGGCGCATAAAACGACTTTAATTTATACTTTGTTACTTAATTACAATGGATATTACTCTTTTTAGTAGTGCTTGGAATGCGGCGCGACACCCCCAACCAAATTGCATCTTTATGCAAATGAGTTGCACAGTGGTCCGGCCTTAAAGGATTGTTTTATTATGCGCCGTTAAGTTTTTATGTTTTATTTATTTTTAATCAAAAGAATTACTTACTTCATGATTCAGTGTATCCATGGATCTTTATTGGATTAAGAACCCCAAGAGTATCTACTTTTATTTTATATTCTGCTAGTATAGCTCGTGAATGTACTAATAAAATAGATATTTAAAGTTTTATGTTGCATTGAACTCCAGTTACTGAAGAAGAACAATGTAGACAGAAAGCAAGTAGAATAAGTATGATTTTAAAATGACGACAGAACAGAATGTTAGGTTATGTAATAATAATGAACAGTTAAAGTGTAATCCTTCTTTATGAAATATGAATTATTTATTAGATAATTATCAACTATCAACTGCACAGCCATTGTATTCAATTATTCTCTTTTGTAATGTTTTATCCAAGCTATCATTATTACCGTTGGCCCTAGAAAATTAAATTTTCATTCACTGTAATGTACCGACTTAATCAACTACCATTTTTTTTTCAAAACCTTTCGTCGCATTTGATAACCGTCTACTTTTTTAATTACCAGCACCGTATGTTGTGCGATTGGCTAAATTATCGATTGCTCTACGCAAAAAATGGCTTTGACTTTGACAGTTTGTTCTTGTCGACATCGACCGTGTGGTTCATCAATTAGCGACACGCTTGAAAAACAACGCTTCCATTAGCATCATGGACATCAAACCCGACTAACAAACTGGCATAAATTTATTAATTATTGACAGTTAATTAAAACACAATACGTAAATATTATCTTTAAAAACCGAAGATATAATTTTGAACTATAAAATTATAATGTTATCGCTTGATGAAACAAATGGCAATATCAGTTTTTATATCCGTTAGGAAATGTAAATACTTATTTTTGGTAGTTCTCCTGGGGATCAACCAAATTGAACCAGCGTTCATTTTTCCAATTCGTTAACTAACCCCCAGGGCCTCCTATATCGAATGTCACTTTTGATGTTTTTTGTGCGCTTTGCGTCAAACATTGCCGCTTGTTTTAAATTAGTCCCAAGAGAGACGTATGTGCATATCGTTCACATCATTTTTTAATACACACACTCTGAACTTCAGTGCTTCATTTAATTTTGTGGCATCAATATATATATATATATAACTATGGCGATGGTAGTGTGGAGGCGCCGGGAAAGAGGAATGAAGGATGAGCTATGACGACGCAATAACGTATAAGACTCCCTTACGGATAAAAGGATGGCGTTTTTTTGCTCAATTACCAAAACTCTGCGACTGGACCGGCTGAGTTATCCCTTATTTTCTTCAAGTCACTTTATACTCCAAACGCTTCGTATTTAGGACCCAGTTCGACTTTTCTGTTACCCATGTGACGTGAAAGATCGCCAGTGGTAGCAACCCTTCGCTGGCGACGACACAATGCAACAACAGTTCGGTCGTCGCTGGATGTTTTCGGCGTTTATTTATTTCATTTTTTGCTGTATTTTCGGAATACATTGCGTTTACTAAGGAAAGTGGAGAAATTCGATATTAGATTACGAACGACTTTCGGGCGTTCTTTGGCTTCCTTGTGTCGGACACAAGACAGACGCTCGAAATTACTTTAGCGCCTTGCGTTACGTTACACAAGAGTCGAAATTCAACTTGGCGTTGAGAGCTCCAATAGTGGAGGTAAAGCGTAAATGTTCTGGAAGTTTCTTCTTTTGTTTTCTTAAAAAGTTCAATTGGCTTGGGTAATTAATATTTTTGTCGGTATACTGAATGTGTACTCAAGCACTGCAATACCGTTCATGTTGAGCCAAAGAGTTAACGAAAGCGAACGCCATCATTAATTAGAGACAGTCCACTTTCTTGACAGACCAACACTTTTAATTAACTCGCTGAAATAATGAGAAAAATATTTAAGTGACTAACGAGATTCTTTATAATAGAAACTAATTGGATTAAAATCTTCTAGAAATTATTCTTATTTGTTATTAATTAAGTAATTGAAATTAATTTTTAATCAACACTTAAATTAGAAAATTACAAGAAATAAAATGTTGAATAAAAAAATGTAATAAGTATAGGTTCGAAGTGCTAATTAAGCTTAGGCATCAATTAAAAATTTTTACATCTCGGGTTTTTACCTTCAGCACAACCCTTTTATCTTTTTTTCCACAGCCTTCAATTTTCCCACGATCAGTATCCCTCTTTCGCATAAAATTTCCTGAATTTTATAAAATCTGGGTTTTTTATCACAACAAAATTACAACTTTAATTATTTCTCCTTTTACTAAGGTCCTGTGTTGGCGTTTTCTAAAAAAATAAACAAGATTACTGTAAACTCACATAATTTCTCCTTTCTACACTTTTCTATTCTGTTCTTCCCAAAAGTTTAAGTTATTCAAATAAGTTTGCAACGACAAAAAAACGACGGAATGTAAAAACGTAAAAAAAAGTTTCGATGATGGCAATGATGGCTCCGAATATATTTGTTTATTTTATTTCTTCCGGCGCACACAATTTATTTCCCTCTAGCGTCCCGGCACTTCCACATCTCTAGATACACATTTTTTCTACCGCACCGTAATTTTTTCAACATACCTATAATATGACAGGCGTGACAGGCAATATTTTTTTTGCAGGCGCGGATCAAACGCTTCGATATTTGCGTTTGCATCAGCTGATGGGAAGTGGAAACTTGTTCCCAAAGCTGAACGTTTTATATTTTTATGGCTTGTTTCACGCAAAAAAGACTTCTAAAATAATGGGGTCAAAGTCCCCCGATTTTAACTTCAGTCGTTGGGCAAACAAAGACTTCCTCGCCAACTTTGACAATGAAAACATTATACACGCTTTGTTTCCCGCCAGAAAGAACAAACAGTAATAATGCGCGGCAAACCAACACGAAAAAAACTGCGCTCGGAATACCGATATATATAAGACTTCAAGGGAATGGGGGCTGTTAAAACGTTAGTTTTCGCGGCGAGCACGCACGGAAAGCGCAGGAGTGTTTGCGGAAGGGATGCCAAACATACCAGTCGCCAACTGTTTTTCATATCGTCACCGAAGACGGCGTCGTTCGTCTATAGAGAAAAAAAAATAGATCGTTTTGCGAAGTGGCTGGCATTGCGACGGTCAAACGACTGGTTACCGCCCTTCTCAAGCCCATGGCAGCAAAAACTTAGTGAGTAGATTTTCAACAGACATTTTGGGGTAGTATTCTTCGCAGACTTTATTAAATAACTTCACTTTCTCTATTAAAATAAAAGAAACAAAATTTACAAGTCACTCATTCTGGGCCGGTCTGGCCAATTAATCTTTATTTTATTTTTCTGTTGAGGACACATCCAAAACTTTATTAAATATGTAGATCCACAAAAGTATAATTTAATTTAGCCGCACAATAAGATTCGCCCTGCGGACATGCCTGCGCTGCGAAAACACATCAGTCATCCGCAGACATTATGCATGTATGAACAACCCGGGAGTTAACTTTGGGGTATGACAGAGGACGAACATCCTCAAAAGAATGAAAATGGCGCACGTGCTCGTCCGTTACCTACATTTTGCTGCATAATTCACTGCGTATTGAAATTTTCCACATTTGAGGACAATTAATAAAGTCCTTTTATGTCTACCCAGTGGTTTTGCACGCGTTGATGATGAAAGATCACAAATGAAAAAGCTAACTGGCCCTATAACGTCCTACTAGGTGTGCAGTTTAATCCGATTCAGCGAGAGCAAAAGCATGCTTCAAAGGCACCTGTTAAATCGTTAAATCGTCTGCATGGGAAAGCGATAAGGACTTTCCACTTTGTTGTGTGTTGCTATTTGACGCTTTCTGCTGCTTTCATTCGCTTTACGTAAGAATAGTTTACAAAGTACCTGAATTCTTGGAACAGTTTTTGATCAAAGATACCACTTTACTTACTTATCTTTACACTTGGAAACTTATTATGTACTGTCACGATTTCAATAAGGATCAAAAACTTCAAAATTCACTATCTTTAACGTGCGTTTTAAGCCAAATGCTCATAGTGAGATGTATATAAATAACATTAACCTTGGTTAAGTCCTAAAATTAATTTGTGCTATAAATATAGCATCGTTAAACTTGCAACTTGCAGCGACATTTACTAGTTTTAGATCTAGTCTCCGCCACTACCTATCTCTGGATGCACTTATCTGATGCATGTGCATCACGCTTCGGCGAGTTCGGAGGTTTTGGACCGGCCGCAATGACTCCACCGGGTCCGAACAGCTTACACAATCGCAGTAATCACAGGCGTCCGCAGCGGTTGTTTTGCTTCAATTGCTGACCTCGACTTCTAATCCGATTTAGCACAAGATGAAATTTCAGTTCGTAATCAATCCAAGGGTGCTCGCAATAATATTACACAGAATGAAATATAATCACTGGCTTTAATGATTTCATTAAAATTTTCAACAGTTTTATATCTTACATTGGATCAGATTTCCACATAAATGTGGCAGGAGGATAACACTATTCAACGTTAGTGTAATAAAGGTTTTATGTGCTCATTGTAAATGCAAATAAAACGTTCATTTTTATTGTGTTTTTTTTTATTCCAACATGTTGGTATATTAAAAATAATATCAAGATTACCTTCGAGCTTACCATATACGCGTAACTTTCGGTTGCAAATAAAAAATTGCAAAGTTTGAATGATTGATGCGGAATGAGATCATCCATCACAATGTGAAGCAATGTGGAGTCAACTAAGTGCATTATTTTATATTCTTATTTTGTATTGCTCAACAAAACAACAAAATAGTTGCATTTTTTTATTACTTACTTTGCATCTTAAGGCTTTAGGTCACTCTAGAGGCCAAAACAAAAGGTTTTTTCGGATTTTTTTTCAGAAATACTCCAAAATAAAAAAAACAGACTTACATAAATTACAACAAAAAAAAATTAATTTTATGAAAACTGACGAAATGTTCGAACCAAAATTCAAAGTTTACCCCCAAAAAACACATAACACGTTTCTGGGCTGCTGGTTGAACATTGTGCATCACATGTATTGTGTTGCATGCTGGTTGAGGGCGATGTGTTGTCGTTGGGCGCGGTGCAATGTGCAATGAAGTTGTAAACTGAATTTAACTTGGTGTTAAGCAATAACCCGGCACCATTAATTTTGCGAACGCACTGAGCGTGTCCGAACTTGCACTTGCACGACGACGCCGCCGACGCTTTGCGTTACGCCTTCCTTCTCATTTCGTGGCCGCAGACAAAAAGTACGAAACTTACAAACAACCTTTAGCTAAATAATTCATGAACAATAACCACTAATTAGACCGTTACTTTGAGTTTATACAAACAAAGAAACTTTAATCTTCAGAATAGAAAATAAATCAAAAGAAATAAGCAATATAGTTCAGTGCGTACCTTATTAAAACACAATACGTAGATTTTGTGATTATTCCTTGTTGTTCTAGTTCGTATTGTGCGTGGTGCATAGTGCCCTTGCGCAAAAAATGAGTTTTAATTCAAATTTAACGAAGCCGTCAGTCCGAAAATGCGTATTAATCCCTCGCGTCAATATAACGCCGTCTGTTTGGGCGAAAGCAAGGCAAAGAGTAGTAATATATGTCAGATGCACGTAATTCGTTCGTTCACTGCTTTGGCCGCCGCCGACGACCGCCGCGATGTAGATTTATGCTGATGGTGATGCATGCGGATTTGCATTGTGTTAGCACGTCCGCTGCGCAAGGCGACGAAGTGAATGCGCCGGGCCAAACGGCACAACAATGAGCGCTGACCAAAATTTCACGCGTAAAATATTCGCGCCCGGCCAGAGAACAAATTCGTAAAAATTGTCGTAGTATGAAGGAAGTGCGCCTGAAACTGACAAAAGCGAATGCACAAAATCCGCCAAACAAAAAAACAAAAAAAAACAAAACAAACCCAGCCCACTATTTATGCATTCACTTACATTTGCATTCACCAATCACTGCAAGTCCTTCTACTTATGCATTCAACACTCAGCATTGTATAAGTTCATTTCCTGCATGCAAATATTTTTAATTAAATGATAATTAAATGCATTTAAAACTTTACGAAGGAACGCTTTAGTTTCTGTTTTAAATTTCAAGTCAGTTTTTACCTAATAATAAAAATAATTGCGCGTTTGTCATAACGTAATATAAAAACTTTATTGCGCGCTGTTTTTGTGTTGACAAGATAAATAATGAGAAAATAAGTATTGGAAAACCTAAATTTCATGCATAAAGTCAATTTGGGAAACTAGCGCGTCGCGCGTGTCTCCGGCATCGGAAAACTTTTTTAATGACACTGAAAAACTTTTGCCACGAATGGCATTATCGCGTCTTCGTTTTCCGCGACGACATCCACGGCAACTCATGCATCCAACTGTCAATTCTACGTATTACATGTGTATTGGGCGCTGGAGCATTGAGCAAAAAAAGAACGAAAAGCTTTTACAACTTTGGAAAATTGAGCGAACTCGTATTTTTTGTGATATCTGTTTAATGCTCAAGAATTCAAACCATAATGCATTTTATCCATATAACTACTTCATGAGTAAATAGAATAATTTAAATTAAAATATTTAATATTTTAATCCCAGTTTTACAATATATAATAATATAATCGCGTTCTCGACGCAGGGACTACTTAAATCAGATAATACAAGACTAGATTTACAGTTTCCCTACACCACGGACGTTACGTGGAAAGCAGATAAAGGGATAACGAATGGATTATAGTACCGGCGAGTCGGCGAGTACGTAGTATATAATAATCATTTATTTAATTAGTCGCGCAAGTAACGAGAGTCGGTTTTGCGCGCTCCCGACCGAAATTCGCCAGTATGTGGCGGCAACGAAGTCATGAAATCGCGATAACATTACGTAACCTAAAATGTGTAATCGATCCGACCGAATATGCGCGCGTTTGGTGGGCTTAAGTACAGCAAGCAGTAATAATCAATTTAATTGCAAACGTTGCAAGCGATTGTACTTGAATTTCTGTTAAACAACTGACCACTAATATCGATAAGTGGTCGAATGTTTCACTCATTAAAAGCATACTTACCGATAAATATAATGGCAATATCAATCACTTGTTGGGTATTGTGTTAATTTAAAACAAAAACATTCAAAACAATTTTAAATTAATTCGTTAAACATGTACATTTATATTTCTATAGAATTGTTTAAACTGATTTTATTCGTTGCATGAACGCTAGTGAATCATCCGACATTGATCAATAGTAAATTAGTTTTATTTGTGCGTGCATACGCTGTCTATTTGTATATTTGTCGCTATGAATTAATAATCACTATTCAAGCGGACTGACTATCAAGTCAATACGAGGCTTTGATCGATTTGGGTAATCAAGCAATTGAATTCGGAATGTTTAATTAATTTCGAATCCTGATAGTTTTTATATTAAAATTAATAATTAATCATGATATTTGCTAATGTTACGAAATAATTTACAATTACTTTTAATTGCAGTAGGGGATATCGGGGTTGGTTGTGACATTTTTTAAGAAATAATGTAATTTATTTGGTTATAATTAAAATAGTTGTTAAGTAAACTTAAAATAAAGTTTATACGTTAAATCAAAGTCAAAAATTGTTGTCTGCGATACAAACCAACAAACAAAATGCTTCCCAAGCGGATATCCCGCCCTCTGCCGGCAAATACAATGCAGCCATTCATCATTTCAGCGTAATGCGCACAAAAGTTGCGAAAGCAATTTATTTGCACTGCGCGAAAAGTATTTAAATTAACATCAAGTTGTGTATCCTGGTCGCTTATGTATCCGTTGTCACTCTACGTTTCACACCCTTTCGTGCTATAGCGCTGCGCATGCGTATACCACTCGTAGTGAGAAGTCAAAAAGAGCACCTAGCCCCGATTGTGCTTTCGTCAAGGGGTGCGTTTTCTCGTTTCTTGTTCTTCTTATCGAGCAACTTGTGTTCTCGTTTGCCTTCCTTCGTCCTCGCGCCTCGACACTTGAGTAACTTGACACGCGCAACATCTCCGGAACACAAAGGAAACAACAATGAATCTTACAATCGCGCGTACCTCTATAAATGGAAGGGAATTTACACGCGGCGTCGTGGTGTCGAGATGGAAGGACGAAGAATACGCAAAGAGTACCGTGAAGAAGGCTTTTAAGTATTAAGGCTGATTTTCGTGTAGTACTTATTTGCCGCTATAATTGCGTTTAAAAAGTTAGATTAGTTTTGTGTCAATTCTTAATATAAAACCAAAATGTACGACACAAACATTTCAAAACAGTTGTTTTTGGCGAAACAATTCAATTGTTTTACAAGCCTACTAAATAAAAAATAGTTGAAATACTGTTTGAAAACTATGCACAATATGTGAACTCAAAACAATGGAAACATTCTTACAGTCCAGCCAAATTTTATTACAAAAAAAAAAAAAAAAACAAACGCAACTGAACAGAAGCAAACGACGGTTGTTAATAGCGAAATTGTAAGTAAAATCTTTTTCTTCGTTGTGTATAATTTTTATTGCCGCAACGAAATTGTGCTGTTTAGTTTCGTTTCTTTTGTTACATTACGCGTTGGAATTGTTTGTTGGATATATCTTCATTTCTCATGTCCAACTTCGACGTGGCGTTGAGAAGAAGGAAGCATCGCACGCTTTGTCTACACATAATGGCTTGTAAACGCGCTGTGTTGCTCTGTGAACGCGAATAACAGAAATTAATTTGTTCGCTAAGGATATTAATACTTCTTGCTTGCGCCCTCAGCGGCGTCAGATCAGAATGCTGACAGTGAAGAAGTGGAAAGAGAAAATATGAATCTAGCAATTGTGACTAATGCTCAATCCACCGGGTGGTGGAAATCTCTTTGGACTGCTGTCAAAGGCAAGGTTTTACACTAAAAAGAAAAGATTTTGTTAAATATTAAATTATTCCCATTGCATTGTGCTTCGCAAAGCCTACTTTATATTGATAAGCAGCCATGCTTTTCTGTTATGAATAATTGATTGTATACTTTTGTTTTGCACATTGTTTTTGATGATGATTCAAAGCGCATTATCTTAGGAAGAGAAAAGCACTTTGCCATTCTTTATTTTGTGTCAGCTAAAATGTGTTCACAATTTGATGTCATTTTACAGCAATCTAATCAAATTTATCATTCTTGATATATCTCACAAAGCTTAATAATAGTTATTTATTAAATAATTAATTTGAAACTTTCTCATTATCACGAAAGTAAAAGTACTTTTGTTAAAGGACAGACAATTTACGTACTGTAAAGCTTGAAATTTTAGTTTCAAATTACACTCCAACGGGTTTACTTGCGACCAGTACCCATCCATAAAGTGTTTCAGCTGGAAATGACAACTTCTGTCGCATGTTTCAGGGATTTTCAAGTTGTTACACCCCATGGTGGAATAACAACCATAAAACTCAATAAACTACAAAGTTATTTGCATTTTCAGCATTTTCTATAACTTTTAAGAAGATAGTTCTGTTTTTTTTACCAAACCAATAGCCTATAACCACTATCGGTTTATTCTGAAGACTTTTTGAAAATTTTATCCCAATCGGTTCAACCGTTTTGGAGCATATAGAGAACAAACACACATATTTCATTTTTTTGTAAAGATAGCTAGGTAAACGCGTTTGATCTGTGGACATGAACATGTATAAACATCTATCTCAACTTTAATATGTTTTTAAACATGTAGATGTTGTGTGATATGGAATTGCTAAAACCGCTGGAAATTTAGGGGTAAATATCAATCAATCAAATGTATGCGTAGCGAAGGGAAGCTATTTGTGTGTTTAAGCGATTCGTGCGTTAGTCGCCTGTTTCACTGGAGATGTAAATGCATATCACTCAACAGCTACCCCATAAACGGCATAAGCTAACACCTACTATTCATATATACGCAATGTGCGAGCAAAGCATCAACGGGCGCCGGTATCGCGAAAATCTGTAATAGGCTCGAACACGAGGCCCAATAATAATGGGCTTATCAATTCAAGTACAGCAATTGTTTGCACTGGCATTACATCATAACCGTGCTGATGATGTGCGCGCGCAATCCACGTCGCCGGCTTCAATGACGTTTGATGGAAAACCCGGGACTTCCGCTTAGCGCTGGGAGACATTCAATTTGTCGATTGTTACAAAACCGCGCTTTGTCGCCATTTGCTCACTGCTATCATCTACATGAGCGTGCAGGATGCTTCTGCTCTATCGATTTCTTATCAACGCCGTCACAAATCTATCACGAACGTGTACGAAATGTAAAAACGTTTGCTTGATGCGTGCAAAAAATCGTTTCAATTCCACTAAAAGGTGGACTACATGTGCAATTGCGCAGAGCGTACTAAAAGATTGCGATTAGGATGTGATTACAGTGCAAATATCTTTTAGATTACTAAATCAATTCTACGAAATAAAAACAAATAAGTTATCTAATAATAAACAATTGCTTTATTTAGTTTGTATTTTGGAATTAGACATATTTCTAATTAAGAACAAATACTAGTGAAGTATCATTTGCAACAATCCTAATTAGTGTCTGCAATGTGCTTAATATCTATTCATGCTGCGGTACATTCATCTATTCATGCAACTACAAGGCGTCTACGCGTTGGGGCGTAATGCACGCACGTTTGTAAAGGAAGATTGCCAGCTAATACTAAACCTTCCCCTTTCATTTTCTCTCCTTCCCTTCAAAATACCGATGCATATCAGTATGCAAGTATACTGCTTCACCTCGTTGAAGCACTACAAATGGTCATTGCAAATATCAGTTTGTTGATACATAATTTACTCGGAGATGCAACAAACTGCAGTTTACCTTGACGCAGACCTTCGAATTTTAAACAACAAATTTGCATATATTATACTGACTGATCGATAGTTCAGCAGCAAACAAAGGCGGTTCCCATCGCTCAGCGAAGTCTTTGCTTCTTTGTAGCCTAAGATAGACGTGGTTTTATTGTTTCAAAGTCGTGTAATATGGGTATTGTGCAAAGATCTATTGTTGGTTATTGGTCCATGTTTCGTCTAAATGCTTAAGGGCATTTTACAGTACACTTTGATTTCAAAATTTATTTCAACAACACATGTTAGGAGTTAGGTTAAAGTTAATAATTAAACTTAAACTTTAAGATTTTCATTCAGCGGATTGTTTGTGTTTGTGGCAAAAACAAAAGAAACTTAACTCCAATTTGGGATTATCAAGTTATCTAGGGTTTAGAAATAAAGCACTACGTAGAGCACTTTTATTATTCATTTGTTTTAATACGTTTGGTTTTGCATGTTTTACTATCTACACAGTAGATGGATTACTGTCGATTGTTTTTTTAGCAAGACATTTGTTTGTAAAATAGTAGGCTGTGCAAACATTCATTTTTGACAACCAAAACGACAAAGTTAACAAGTTTATTGAGCAGATATTAAAAGTAATAAAATCAGTTGGGTTGTCACTGAATGTCTTACCATGAAAGATGTAATTACTGGTGTCGTTTATTCACAACTTAAATCCACCACAGTCCTGCAGTGTCATAAATTATCAATATCAATGCTTTCCAACAATTTCCCATCTGTATCGGCAACGCCAAAAATTATTGTGGAGTTGCAACGCATTTCAGGAGTGCGGGAACTGCTAATTAAATATAAACATATTCCAGCAAAACATACAGTAGTAGTTGATTTTTTGAGTGCAGTTTCAAAACAGTAGATACTATAGTATGGAATAAAATAACAATATCTCCGATGTGGTGTTTTATGTTTGTGTTATTTGCTTATGCAATGTACGAGGAAGAAACCCGTACGTATCGTATACGCACGCGAACAAAATTTAAAGCTTGTGATGAAAAATAGTCACGTTTTGAGTACACACCGCAAAAAGTAATGTGTGGTAGTATAAGAGTTACACAATGATTTTCAATTTTGATTTTCGAATGCTTGGAATTGCACGCCGGCGTCAAAACAATCCCTACACACGTGCAAACACGCGTTGGGGTTAACAATACCCGAGTACAATGTGATACATACGCTCGAGGTAGTCAAACGCTATTGGTTATAAAAGGTTATGTTTTGTACATAATATTAGAAATGTAAATTTGCAAACATGTTATTTGGTTTATTAACCCACAACAAATGATTAGCTCCATTAAATTGACCATGCAATTCACTCTTTAATATAAAATAACACAAACCATGTCGTTTATATTGGTAATAAACAAAATGAATTCATTAGAGTAATTATTCATTCTTGTGTTGTTGTTAATGTTTTGATTTTTCAATCAACCAAATGTGCTAGACTTGTACGCAATGTGGAAAATGTGAACTAGCAAACAAAGTTGGAAAGTATTTGACAAATTTATATTTCAAAAGTGTGGTAAAGCAAAGCTAGCAGGCGCAATTTTGATGAATATCAAACATAATTTCGCATTTTGTAAACAACGAATCCTCGACACTCGTCCGACACACAATGAAATACTGGCTGCTGTTGCAATAAGTATAAAACAACTTAACAATTTCGCAAAGAGTGTGTGTGCTTCAAAGTATAAATATACATTTTATAAGTTTGTTTAGCGAGTACGAGCTTTTTCATTAATCTTGGCAGCCCGGCGTGTGTTGAAACGTGTTTCAAATCAATTGTATATTTCGTCCGAGTTGCGTTCGTTTGTAGAACATCGAAATGTTATTATATGAAGTGTTCAACTATTCCAAACATTACGTCGAACAATAGCACTCACCAAATCGCGAATTTAGTTAGTTTTGGTAAATATTAAATTGTGTAGCGCGTGAATTCAATTTCTTACTGTGGCGGTGTTTTAGCGCATTCAACATTGTCGGCTTCGGCGGCGGCGTGATAATGTTTAATGTCATTTAAATCGTTTCGGTAGTTTACTTGTAGCCTTTGTGCGATAGATTACATTGGTTGTGTGAGTCCTATAAATTCGTTGCTCTTAATTTGTTAGTATATTTAGTTAGCACAGCTGTTGGAATTTAAATAACGTTAAGAACGATGTAATTTTTAACATTTCTGTTTGTTGAATTCGATGAATTCGCGGTATGGAACATGTTAACGATTTGGCAAATGTTTTTTTACAATTGATTGGCGGTGGTTTTTCCGCTGCGGGCGCGTACCAAGCAGAAGTTTTCTACAATAACATTAATCGCGTTGCCGCCGACAGCGGTTGGCAGCGTTCGGGTGCGCTGAGAAAAGAGAGTAAGGCCTCTAAACCTTTTCAGCGGAGTGGAAACAAAGTCGCATTCCATCATCATCCCGTGCGGAGCGCGCATTGCCCTCAATAAACCAATAAAGCCAAAAAAGCCAAGCGCGACCAGCCACAAACTCTTCACACACAAAAAACTTGCAAACCTGCTGAGAACTGAAATCCTATGCCCGCTAGCATCGTGCCCAAGTACTTGTACTTATCAAAGTCATCGACGTCAATACAAATAATCGTTTATTTCTTTTTACATTTTTTTTTCTTCAAAAAGAATAATTTAATGCTTGATACGCTCTGTATAAAATATAGTGGTTATACTCGACTGAGTAAACACAAAAAACCTTGTTTGAAATCTAGCGTCTAAAATCGGAAGTCTTGGTAGCATTTAAATTTGCTTGGAATTTTATTACAAAACCTCGAAGGATTCAGTCGTACGAGCAATTGGCTCACTTAGGGCAACTGCGGGCCTTTGCTATGCTTCTATTGCCTCCACATCAAGTCCGCCTCTCTTGCTGGTTGCCGGCGGCGTGGTTTCTTGCGTTCCTGCGTACCACGAACGCAAAGCACGATTCAAGCATGCCAAATAGTTGCCGTAGTCCTGCGCGTCTCTTGGTCATTTATTTATTTAGGTTCATGGAATTAAGCACAAGAGTGCGGCAGTGTGGGGCATACATGCACGAGATTGTGGACTATGCCAGTTCGGGGGATGCAAAAGGACAGAATGCTTAAAAGCAGCAGTCGCAAGCAAAACAAACTAAAAGAGGAAACGCGTTGCTTTTTGGACGGCGGCTGCACGGAGCGCACGAAAACAGGACGTTTAGTTTGAGAAGATGCAATGGCCCTGATGATATCTATCTCTCGTGTGGCTTTTGTTATCGCCACTTTCGCGAGCCGGAAACGTTCCAAAATCGTCGGTACGCGCGAAAGCGCTGAAACGCCGTTAGTTCCTAGATATGTAAAAGACAGTGGATTTGTATACAAAGCGTTATCGTTATATAATTAAACAACACTTAATTAAATAATTAAGTATTTAGTCAAATTAGTCAAACAATTAAAGTACAACTTAAATGTTAATTTTAAATTTTGTAATTATTTTAAGAAATCGTACACCCTGTATAGTGAAATGTGTGTATGTGTGCGGATGTGGAAAACTTAAAGCGTGCCCTTATTTATTTTCCACGGCGTTGCGGCGCAGTGAACACATCCAAACAGTAAATCTGCTTTTATCTGATTGTTGATTGTTGCACCCCACTTACTGGCTGCTCTTTACGATTATCTTCGCGCATAAAGCGATACAATTTAAGACAATTGTCGCACCTCTACGCGCAACTAAAACACTCGGTACCTCTTCGCACGTCCTGCATGTTACAACATAAATTGAAAATCTGATGCGATAACAAGGATAAAAAATACTTTTTGCAACTCCTAATTCAGGACCTAAATAAAATTGTGTTTCACATTTGAATTGATCTCGTGGGAAATTTGATTACAAACGAATACAATTTAGGTAACTAGATACATGTTAGCAGAGTGGCTCATCAGTTAATGCCAAAATAAATTTATTCATTGGATTACGCCGAATTAATAAGTTTTGTTTTCATCGCGAACGAACGAAAGTTGCGAATGTAGAGTACGAAGATTTTATTCAGCACCTCTAAACTCATTACTGTGAACATCTTAACTTAGTTTAACATACGTTAACTTAACCTCAACATCAATCAACAAGTTTTAAGGTTGATTTGATTAACTTTCGGGATTTAATTTATTTTAACGAGATTTTATTTGCACATAATCCAGAAAACCAAACACAAATTGCATTATGTCGATTTTGATTCTACAACACGTTAACAAGTTTAGTGTAGAATTGCATTAAAGTTTTGGATGCCGTACATTTGTGCAAAGCGACCCTGGCCCTCCCTATTAGTTTCTTCAAAAGTTCTCGAACCATTCTCGAGATCTAAAATAACCAATATATCCAACACACATAGAGATGCATAGAAAGTTTCAAGTTCGTAATGAAGGGATTTGAACTTTAATCTAGGGATGTCGTGTGTGGGTGTGGATTGTGAAGTAATAGCGAGCCTGACTGGGCCGCTTCGTTTGGTGGTCGATTCCGCAAAATTGCCAAAACGATCCAAACGAGGTCAAATGGATTAAATCAATTAAGCAACGATATCTGACGAGCAAAACTTTTTTGCGTTTTGTTCGCTTGTCTTAATTGGTAGCGTTCATCCAATACACACAGGATGATACATTCGCTCTGATAAACAATACTGCACGCAACATGAAGAGAGAGTTAAACTTTATTCAAGCGTGAATCACGTTTTGGGGTAGTATTGAATTTAACTCTGATTTTGATTCAGTTTAATGCAATAGAATTCTGTGTGGTGAAATCTATCTGGATATAAAATGTATAATTCGCACAATGAAGAGTTTTGTGTGTACACTCAGAAGATGTTAAGCCGCGTTGGTAGTTGTACAATCAACGCGGGCTAGAGCTTGAGCTTTAACTATTTGCTTTCATGTTCGACTGGTCAGCCCAAAGCGCGATTGGCTCTATTGACTCTATTGTAGATTTGGAATGAAGCGCGCTTGTTCGTGGAACTCTCTGGAGATTTTTATAATTTTCCTTCAACTTTACAATTGCGCTGCAGGGATTGAACGTTAGCTTTGCCGGAAGTAAACATTTATTTGTTTCTTGGTTCATAGTTTAGTTTGTAGCGCATTAAAACAAGAATAAAAATATTATTTGTATCTGTACCTTGGATTTTATTGCGGATTGGCGCTGGTGAACAGGAAGAAACTTCTTGAACGAGCCCCCGGTGAACGTAATCAAAAATGGTGTTACCGGAAACGTATAAATGAAAACGCGGAAATGGCAATAAAGATAAACCGTGCAGAAAGGTGCTGGTTGTAATAAGATGTCTGCTGGAATAGATATAAATGTGGAATTATTATGGGCTGGCGGGTTGGCGGTTTCGGTGTCAAGTCCTGCTGCCGGAATTCGCGCATTGTGTTGTTTACAGCGCCGTTCGGGTCGTTGTATTTTTAAAACTACTATAACGCCGGCGGTGGCGGCTAGACTTAGCTTTGTACGTTTTTTTGGCCACGATCGTAAAATTGTTTAGCTTCATACTTGAATTACTAGCATTACAATATTTTGCGGGGTAGTAACAAAAATACACGAGCGACATAACTTTAACGTGGTGTATACAAACCATGCCTGAGTACCTTTGTTGTTTGATGGTTTTACTTCATATTCTTGTCATTGAACTAAGCATTATTGAAATATTTTCTACTTCAAGACATTTTCTTTACGTTACAGAAAAGTATAACTTTCAAGTAGCGTCTATGCACCTATCTAAAATCATTTTGTTTCAATTTATTAAGTTTTTCAATATTTTATCACAAAACTAAGCTTATCGTTGGCGCAACTTCTTGCGGCAAGTGTCGTACCAACTCGCAATAACCTCTTTTTATTTCTCTTTGTACGAGTACGAGTTTTTTTATCATTGCTGGTGCTGTTTATTTCGTTTTGTTTTCCAACACGCTTGGGTGTGAAGTCATGAAAATTTATTTTAAAGTTGAAAACCAGGAAGTTTGCCGCAGCCCGCACTCTGACACTACCGCCTCGTGCGAGTGTTAGGATTTATACGAGCTGTTGCAAAAACAGCCGCATTAGAATGCTGTCTATGGCAAGCTAAATCGGGAAAAACCCATGTAGTATGCGGAAAGGGCGACGGCAAGAGGTCGATTTTTGCCAACGCAACGCGACCGCAGTACTGGGATTTGCACACTCCCATAAATGCTTCCGAATTGGGATAGTTTGTCTTTGGAGACGCTGGAAAACATCTCCGGAGAACGATAGACCGATAAACTTACTGCTACTAGGTGGCACCCTTGTGACCCGTTGCGTTCCTAAATCGGCGACTTGCAGACGACGACGACTGTTTAATTGTCTCTCGGGCTTGTCTGAAGGGTTCGTTTGTTTGTTTGTTAAATGAAAAATTAATTGCGATAGCTTATTACTATACCAAAATCGATTAATGTCCATTTTCCAGTGTGTGCACCGAGTAAATATTACATTAAGTTTTTAGGGTAAATTGATTTGTTTACAATTCTGATTGATTTCGTGAATAAGCTATTAACGACGATTGAGGAGCATGCAGCCAATTACCGGTAGAGTAATAGGTTGTAACAGCTGATTAGTGTATATGCATTATGTCAAAGGTTTCATTTGTTTCTGATTATAGAGTAATCATTATAGAGTAATGGATTATGAAACAAGTGAAATAGATTGAGTTTTGTTAATATACCTGGTCGAAATGCGTGGTCCACCGGACCACTAATAAAAAACGGGTAATAGATGTGCTCGACTTGGAGTCTCAAAAAGAACTGAACTTTATTTCACAAACGATTTAACATGTAAACTTTAGTAAAAACAAATGCAATATCAAGGCCTACTCGTATGGCGTTGCGATTCTATCTATAATGTTTACATCAAGGCATACTTGATTTCTAACCGACTATGCGACAATACCAATTAGTCAAAGAACTATTTGATGAAAAAAACAATTGAATTAAAGTGAATGATCAATGGTTTGAGT
Organism: Atheta pasadenae; assembly: GCA_030264155.1. Lineage (NCBI taxonomy): Eukaryota > Metazoa > Arthropoda > Insecta > Coleoptera > Staphylinidae > Atheta > Atheta pasadenae. The sequence goes on along the minus strand of JARJDS010021499.1, from coordinate 7,819 downwards.
TGAATAGTAAAAAAAGCAGCTGCCAATTGGAATTATACACTCGCTGGTCACAGAAAAGCTTTTCACAATTCATGTTATCCCAACCGAAACGTTTTTTATTTTCATAAAAGTTCTTTTGTCGAGCCCTGCGCGATGATGAATTGCGCACGCCTATCAAATTGCAAGAGTACAATTCGGAATAAACGCTCGAATGCATTTTATTACATTTGAAACTAACATCATTGAAAAATATCGGCTCGGTCCGCAGACACGCTGAGAGGTAACGAGAGCTACACCCCAGAAATTCGTTTTCCGGCGCCGGGCGCGCTTTCTTAATCGCATCAAGTGTGAATTGGCAACACAAAAGAAAGTTTTGCTGTACTTATTACCATCCGCGCTAGGATTCGAGCGCTCCTGGTGCATGCTGCATTTACCCTTTTCAATCCAATCAGCTTGCTGTTACTGCAGACTATATGAACGAATGCAGGAGGCTGTGCGCCGGACCGTCGGCGAGTCGTTAGATGTGGGTGGTGAAACACAAGCAAAAAGATTTCATCCATTTCAACTTTGTTGGTTTTGGGTGGGCGAGTTTGGTTTGTGTGTATGCGGCGTTTGCACAACGAGGGCCTCGTTGCCGCCGCAGCCGCCTAGTGCTGCTTGCTCTATGCCACCAGGTACGGCGGGGGAGGTGAAATTACCGAGAATAGGAAATGAGAAGTTTAAGAAACTTACGGAAGTGTAAAATGAGGCCTATAATATTCCGGCGGGCGTGCTCCCGCCTTGCACTCTTCCCTTTTGCGCTTCCTTTCTTAACAGCCGCCGCCGTGCCACTCGTTCGAGTAACTCAGATATAATGACAGCTTAATTTTGAATATTATCATCTCGGAAAGTTTTAAACCTCCCACAAAATCGAGCGTCGCAATCAAGCCGACGCTTGTGATTCATCTTTAAACGTGAGTTAAATTGAGATTGGGTAATTAGAGCTAATCTTACAGTCGAGCATTTCTGCTACACACACCAGTACCTTGGATGCATATTTCCGGACCCTCTTAAGAGACTACTTTTTCCACTTGCGTTAAAATATGTTTCAATTGTCATACTTCTTTAGAATTCATTCTGTATTCAAATTTTTCAACTTTTTTTAATTAAAAATGTACCAGAAAAATAAATCTACCAATCTACCAATGAAATAAAACTAAAAAAAAATAATTTTATCGTTTCTTGGGTTTCTTAGACCTTCTGGTTTCCTTATCTTATAATGTAGTCTCGATTTCCTGCTTCCGTCACCATTTTATTTAGTAAAACATCATCCCTGAATATATATTCTACCTTCAATCACAATCTTCCATTCAGCAGTTGTAAAAGAATCTTAACAATACCGTTAAGCTCATTATCTAACGAAATTGAAAACCCTGTCATGGTCGCATCCAACAATGGCAAAGTAAAGTTGGTCTCGACTGCAATCCACCCACTCACGTGTATCTCCTCTCTATTTTCCGTATACATAAATTGCACACAAAACCGCAACGTACAGCGGCTAACCGTCTGCGCTTCCGGGCGCTTCTTCCATCTTTCACTGACTAAAAGCGGCCACACTCTGCCGGTACACTTACTCTGGCCGCCCGAAACTTTCGTTAAAGTTTTAATTATTTTTGGCGGATGTATTCCTACATAACTCGTGCCGTTCATGTGTATCTATGTAGATAGAAAATTTTGAGCGCCATAACTTTTTAGGATCGCCGCCGTTGAACTCTCTAAACGTTTTTGGGCAAACTTTCAACGACAACGCCGCAAATAGAAAGAAAAGCGCCCTGTTTACTTTATTGCGATTTTTGCTTCTTCTTTTTAAATTGAAGCAATGGAGCCGTCGCGACGGTGGGTTACCGGGCCGAGAAAAAGTCGATAAATTGCCTAGGGTTGCGGCGGCCTGAAGACGAAATATTATGCGGTGCGTGGGTTGGTAACGTCATTTATAACCCGTTTGGTTTTCTCCGTTCTTCGTTGTTGTGTCTATTGTCAAGCAATAGATACGGTGTCCAGCTAGAGGATTTGCATTAACTTTCCATTAAGTTTTTCTCAGGTTTAATGTTGCGAAACGCCACTACCGCAAAGAAAAGCTTGCAAAACACAATAATTACTTTTTATTTTCTCTTAGCGATAAGTTAGAGATAACGTTTTATGCTTAAAGGTATTAGCATCCCATTAGAAGCACATAAATCAAGGAAACAAACGCCCTTAAATCATGTTCTGTTTGCTTCTGCTGAGCCGGGGATTCTCTGGAATACAAGGACCATAAAAATTCGCTGCGTCAAATGACTGCATTTCCTACATTTGACATTTAACCTACATTCCCTACATTCCCAAATTCTCCAAACCTACAGTCGCTACTAAAGAAAGAAATTTCAGTGACACGTTGAATAACATTATCTCCTCAAGAGGAGCTAGAGTAAGTAAGCTTGAAGATAAACACGCAACTATAGCTCTAGGATTTAGTTGCGCTTGGCTAAACACCAGTCTGTGTACTCACTGTAGTTCTCACAAAGAAGTAGAAAGTTAGTTGCCCCCCGTAAACGTCGAAAAACTTTCAACTACGCCAACTAAATATAATGCGCCGAGCACTCTCAAGCAGGCAGAGATTTAAACGCACCGGGCGTGCCCAGACAGAATTTTCCTCTTTTATTATCTGCAAACATGAATTTTGCATGTCGCTTCCTGCGATTATGCATGCATACATGACGAAACTGGGATTACACGACGTCTGCGTCTCTTTCGTGTCAGCGAACACGACCACGCCGCAACCACCGCGAGCAGCTCTTAATTCCGCACGACAATCCTAGCATCAGCTTGTAATGCACTTGTGTTTATTAACCGTATTAGTTTTGGTTACTAACCACAAAAAGTTGAAAGATTACAAACCAATATTTTCGAAATTAACTTAAAATTAAAAAAGTTTGACAGTTATTGTAACACCCAAGTAACACCTACCTCAACTTTAACTTTGCGCACATTGGGATTTGGTAACACGAAACTTGTTTTGATAGAATTGATTGATTTATACCCAATATTTCAAAAGAATCAACTTTATTTGTGGTCTTTTTTGAAGTGGAGTTAAGCAAATACGTGTCATATCAAACACGTCAATAGCTCTGTACTATTTGGGGATTAAAATCGTTGTTCGAAATCCAGAGTCGGTTAGAAATCAAGTATGCCTTGATGTGAACATAATAGATAGAATCGCTACGCCATACGAGTAGGCCTTGATATTGCATTTGTTTTTTCTAGAGTTTTCTTGTTAAATCGTTTGTGAAATAAAGTTCAGTTCATTTTGAGACTCCAAGTCGAGCATATCTATTACCCGTTTTCCTATTAGTGGTCCGGTGGACCACGCTGTTTTGAGCAATCGTTCTAATTAAAAGCGACCTTTTACGATTTAAACGTCCAGTAATTCAAACAAAACGCACAAAACCACAACTAAATAACGTGAATCAATGTTTATTTACATTACCACTATTTCTATACATTGCGGCCTAATTATTACCAACATATTGATACCGTTTTGAATGAGCGTACATACAATAAATTGATTTTGTTTTTTCGATCAAGCAAATGTCTATAGACTGTCTTAAAATGTCTGATGCAGCATAGTTTGTAAATGATATAAAATGAAGAGCAACATAAGAGATTTTGCAAAGTTGTGTCATTTTCTTCGTAAATATTATCATATTCTACTCGGAACATTGTTGTGCACACATGAATATTACAATATTCGCTCAAGTTAATTGAATTAAACTCTTGTAGATGCACTTTCGTTATAATGGGCTTTAGAAAGTGCTAAATATACTTTACGAACTTTGTGTAGATCTCAAGTAGAGTAGTTATCTAATCAACATCAATCTCACGACAGTACTCGACGAATAACAGCAAAAACAAAGTATGAGATTGTTTTTCCTTTTATCCTTTGGATAATAAAATTGTGCGAAAATTTCGCCGGCGGTGTTTTCTATTAGAAAGACATAAAACTCACTCTTTATGATTCCTGATAAACCCTGCGTGGAATATATTGAAGATTATACGAAACTAAAAGTTTATCGTGACAATAATAAAGTTATTTTATAGCATATGTATCGGCTGGATTGCCTATATCGACATTTTTCGGGTTCACCTATTACGGATGAATAAATTTCAATAAAACCATTGAAAATCAGATCTTTAAACGAAAAACAATTGCAATTGTTTTTTTTATATAGAGAATTTGACGTTAAACTGACAGACTTGGAAACAAAATTGGTTTAATTAAAAACAATGTCAGTATTAAAGTATAAAATAAACAAAATAAAAAGACTGAATAACTGCAAATTAAGTCCATGGTATGTTCGTTGATTTGAGGTAATAAAAACTAATTTCCACGACAATGGAACTTAATGCACATTACATTGTGCACCAATTGTTTGCTAAACTGTCAAAGGCATGTATTTGTTCTTTATGAAAACATTAAATATATGGTGCATCATTAATTTCTCGATTACTATGCGTATAAAGAGAAATCTTTTTTCCAACAATAAATTACGTAATTTTTAATTGTAACATTTTTATTGAAACCTGTACATGTGTAACTACAGTCACGTGGTACAAATACGAGCCGGAGGTCTTTATTTCCGTGCATTAACTCAACGATGTTGTTTTAATTAAAACCATTCATTCCCAGAGCTAGCCGACTTTTGCTTCCGCAGGTCTTTGCTTCTTCCTACCTATACCTATGCTCCGCGTTTTGCTGTAACTGCGCCAACCATGTGACTTTATGTGTAAGGGTTAAACAATGCGGTACTATTTTAGATTGGGGGCGGCTGCGCCAGCACAATTTGGACTCACTTTTTCGATTGTTTTTCCAGTCATTTTCACGCCATCAAGACAAATTGTAATTGTGCTATTATCATAAATTAAATCAAGTTAACCTGTTGACTTTTAATTGCGTCTATATAAAAATAACAAGGCATCTATAATGACATTCTAATTATCGTTAAATATATTTAGTTTACTGCAATCGATTAGGAATTCAAAACAAACAGATCAAACCTGTCAAATGTTTACGCGTAATTCCTGTGTCTGCAGACACAATAATCTCGATAAACAATTAAATCTCTTCCCGCAGGCGCATTGCAATGCGTTGTGCATCTTTGCGCTTATCGGCCAATCAATTTCAGCGTCCATCGGGAGCATCGTAAGCGGATCCCAGCCACACCCTAACCTCCGCACCGGGAGTACATACATAATCTTGGTTATTTATTATTATGGTCGTTCGACGCAAGGTTATGACTATGAGGTAAATTGTAATCGACGTCCGGGGGCTTGTGGACGCGCGCACTTGTTCGTGCGATCTATCGAGGGCTAATAATGCCTTCAAGCTTTCCACGGTACTTTATTACCTCATTTATCAATAATGTCCATATAGTATAGTTTGGCCTATTCATACGCGGTACAAGGGTACATCTTCAGTCTCGTACACAAAGATAAAAGTAACCAACCTTGAGGAAGACTTCATTTTTTTTTAAATAAATTGCTACTTTATTACTATTTTAGTGATAGAAAAAAAGTCAGATTTATCAAAATTTATGTTGTATGGTTTTAATTGGTTGTACTTTAATACGTAGATATCGGCCTATAAAATACATAAATAATCGCCATTAATAATGTTTTACGATTGTGTCGGCTTTACAATATTTATTGGGCTGATAATGGTGCAAGCTCCTGTTGATAACTGCAAACCGGGAGTGATTAGCTGATATTAAAGAGAATTTATAGGAGGAAAAATGATTTTGATATTTTGCAAATAATTTCAATGTGGTACCTAACAATGCAATCCAAATTATTTGTAATTATTATGGAATTTAATTAAATTACAAACCTATTTAATTAATTATTTATCATAAACTGAATTATAATTTGAATTAATCGAACAAGTGATCCTTGTTTAGAGTATTTGAATAGAAATGTTTGTTTGTTTTGCAATAAAACGCAGTGCGCGATTGTTTAATATAAACAAAATCACTATAAGCAAAGGTAACGTGATTCTCAAACATGTACCTACTCCAGAACCGTATGAATACTTTAAAATCGCATCTCGTTTGGATTGCATTTGAACATGTGGCGCATCCGACTATCAAAACCACAATAAAATCAGTATGTCGCCCAAATCACTATAATATAAAACATGCTGAGAGCGTTGCCTGTTCGATATTAGAGTATACGTATGCAGAAACGATATTATTAGATCAAGTCGGCTCGAGTGGCACGCGATATGTGCCACTGGCATTGTTATTGAATTTCCATCACTATACTTTTGTCAAGCGATACAAATAAGATGGTTTCAAACGTTTGTTTGAGGTATCGCTTTATACACATTGTAAAAAATGTCAATACACATAAATTTATAATGTTATTTAACAACAAATAATCACTTTAGAAAATTTACTATAAAAAACAAAATTTTTATCTGAGATTTTTGAAACATTTGGTATATCTTCAAATAAAAAACACAAAAAAGTATTGTGTAACATTCAAATGAGAGTAAAATAAAACTCGCAGAGGTTGTCAGTTCTTATAAATATAAATAATAAAAATTAATAAATAAAAAACTTAAATATTTACGAGTTTTATTTTAAGAGAAGTTTGCATTTTAGAAAAATAAATTTTTTTATTTTTTATTTGTAAAGTCGTGTTGCTCGTGATAATCGTAAAAGTTTTAAAAATGGTAGTAAAATGATGGCGTACATGAATTTATTATTTACAGCTTCCTCAGCAACCATAATTTCTTATTTCGTAATCTTATTAAAATATGTTGAGAAGAAATTTAATATCCTGGACTTGACAAACTCGTAGCGAACTTTCTTGAAAGTACAAACCAAATAATCTACTTGAGACTGAGACAGACCAAATACGGTAGGAACATAACCAAGGCATATGATAATTAATAGTGTGTATCTCTGTTTACTAATAGGCAATGTTAATTGATATTATTGGCATGTCATTTCTGTGTAAGAGCAAACTAATCGCATTACCATATTCCAGAAACTATAAGTTATTTTATGTTATATTCCACCTTTAATTAATATTATAATATTACAAAATATTACAAAATAATGCTAACGTGACTAATTACTAATTACTAATTTTTTGAAGCGATTTATTTCAAAATGGCGGTTGTACTGCGTTTTTGTGTTGGCGTGTTTTATTTTCAGGGTTTACCGCCAAACAAATAACTTTTCTAATTATTTTAATTAAATAATATAATAAACCAATAATTTTTAATGATTATAACTTATAATTGCTGTAAAAGTACGTAGGCATTTTGCGATACATTGATTTTTGGCCAAATGGCGCGGTTTTAAAGTAAAAAGTATCAAAAAAATAAAATTATAGTATAATTGTTAATAACAAACGAATTATGCAATATAAAAAGAAAATCCTAAGTATCTCGATAAACAATATATAATCCAAGATATATTAGGAATTACATATCATTCGGTTGAAATTTGTAGGAGTTATTTGTTCAACCATATAAAAAATGTAGTTTTGAGATAAACGCGTTAGAAGGCCGAAAAAAGTGAATTTTTTCAGATTTTTTTCTGGGAACACTTTTAAATTTATTGATCCAAACATTTTCTACTTATATTATGGTATCTTTTAACTATATTTTAAAATTTAGTACTAGTAAAAATATTTATTCGGAAAAGAGCTACAGCTGATCTCCTGGAGCTCTACTCAAAAAACACGTTTTGCGGTGACCACTATATCTCTGAATTGGTTCATCTGATATTCAAAACCAAAATAGATTTCGTTAAAG